>JBBBWG010005558.1:54927-74004 GCA_037176905.1 Azolla pinnata
GCAATGCCCTGTTTCTAGGGTTTAGGGAACAATGCCCTGTTTTTAGGGTTTAGGGAGCAATGCCCTGTTTCTAGGGTTTAGGGAGCAATGCCTTGTTTCTAGGGTTTAGGGAACAATGCCCTGTTTTTAGGGTTTAGGGATTGTTTTTAGGGTTTAGGGAGCAATGCCCTGTTTCTAGGGTTTAGGGAGCAATGCTTTGTTTTTAGGGTTTAGGGAGCAATGCCTTGTTTCTAGGGTTTAGGGAGCAATGCCCTGTTTTTAGGGTTTAGGGGGCAATGCCCTGTTTCTAGGGTTAAGGGAGCAATGCCCTGTTTTTAGGGTTTAGGGAGCAATGCCCTGTTTCTAGGGTTTAGGGAGCAATGCTTTGTTTCTAGGGTTTAGGGAGCAATGCCCTATTTCTAGGGTTTAGGGAGCAATGCCCTGTTTTTTTAGGGTTTAAGGAGCAATGCCCTGTTTCTAGGGTTTAGGGAGCAATGCCCTGTTTTTAGAGTTTTGGGTGCAATGTAGGGTTTAGGGAGCAATGCCCTATTTTTTTTAGGGTTTACGGAGCAATGCCCCTGTTTTTAGGGTTAGGGTTTTCCAATGAATTCTTGTTCTAAAAGAGTTCATCGGTCGATCGAACTGTCGAGCGCATAGTTGAAATGTTTTTTCGGTTCCGATTATGGCGAGTCGCTTGTAGGATCGGATTCCTGTTTTTAAGGATTTAGGGTTTTGTTTTTCCGAAAAGAGTTCATGGATCGAACTGACGAGCGCACGATTCTTGCATGAATTTTTTTCTTCGGTTCCGATCCTTGCGCGTCGAGTCAGCGCCGATCGATCCCACGAGTCCATTCTCAGCACGCTGCAATCCTGTTAGCAATCCTGTTAGCATGAATCGAACCCGATTAAAAAAGAAGGCGAAATCGGAGGAATCGAGTTAGCGGAGACAACAAGCCGGCGTTTCGAGCGATTGGCTGGCGTTCGTACTGGAATCTTCGTCGCCGATGCATCGATGCTCGAGACGCTAGCTTTTATCCGTTTGCAGATTCCTCTGCATCGATTCATTCATGCGCCGACCACGATGACGCGTGGGCATGATCATGTTGATCGCCGAAGCAATGATACGTCGGCATGAGTGCTTTTCGCATAATGTAACCGGGATCTCTTGTGTGATAATCAAAGCGACGTTCTCGGCAACGAGTCTGAACCGATCCGCCGCTCTATAATTAGGAAGCAAACAGCGGCACGATAATCGCTCGAGATTCTGTTGAAACTCTGATTATTAGTTTTCAAGCACCTGCATCTCTTGATTCGGAGGGATCGCACGAAAGACGTGACAGTAGCAGCCCATGGGCAAAATAATGCGCTTCCCGATGTCAGCAGTATGGATCGAGACGCTTCGACAGCAGATTGGGTCGGTGGTCGAGGTCGGCGATTAAGCTCTTCGATTTAAACTGCGTCCCAGAATAGCGGGGAAACGCGGGCCCAGATCCTCAGCTCGATTTGAACAACGGAACAACATCTCTCTACATACGTATGCTATCCAAATCGGCGTGTATTTGCAATCGACGTCGTTACGTACGCAATGCGTACGCTACGTATTTTCAATGCATTCGATACAATGGCTTCAAATACTCGACACGCGTGGTTTGCGACACAGCTGCTAAATACGGTGAATAATTATACAAAGTTGCGACTGATCAGATCGACATGTTGCCAAAACCTTTTCATGTTCCATGGCATTCGGTAAGTTTATATGATCTTAAACTTCAAGAAAATCAAATCAAAGATTTAAGCTTATAAACAGAACTAATATTCACTTTCGAGACGGAAGAGATTTTGATATTTATCAATTTGGCTTAAAACAAACGACAGATTACGTACGAGTAATTCTAAAACGTAGTTTTTTAATTTATAAAGGGCATCTTTGTTTTAACAACATAGATATGTACGTACGTATGTATGCGGATGTACGGAGGTGTACATACATATACGGTAGGAAATACGTTAGATATCGGTTTTGTTCCGCATACGCCCTCTTCCAAAATACCGTGGCGCGCATACGTATACACGTACGCATACGGTAGAAAATACGTTAAATCCTAGGGTACGCAGGTAATGCCATGTACGCCATATTCCAAAGACGGCAAAGCCATGCGCCGTATATTCATACGGTACGAAATACGTCAGATGATGGTCTGGTTCCATACACGCCTTCTTCCAAATACGGTGGCGCGCATACATATACACGTACGTTACGGTAGAAAATACGTTAAATCCCAGGGTACGTAAGGTCAAGCCATGTACGCCATCTTCCAAAATACGGCGAAGCCATGCACCGTATATTCATACGGTAGGAAATACGTCAGATGATGGTTTAGGGCACGTATATACGTACGCATACGATAGGAAATACGGTGGCGCGCCTACGTATATACGTACGTATACGATAGAAAATACTTCCGTTTCTGTTCAATTTTTCCGGAAATACATACGGTCTTCTTCTTCTTCTTCGTTCTTCTTCTTCTTCTCCTTCGTCTTCTTCTTCTTCTTTCTAGGGTTTGCTCTTTCTGCGCCAACTCCTCTGCATGCTCAGCCTCTCTGCGTTACTCGCCCTCTTCCTTTCCATATCTGGACTCCACACACTCCCGTCTCTCTTCCTCTTCCAAAGGGTTTTCTGCTGAGTCGACGATTAGGGTTTTTCCGCTCTTTCTTTTTGCCCTTGAAGGCCCTCCTTCCCTTGCGCGGATTCATTTGGATCTGTTCCTTTCCCCGTTTGTGCGCGCGTGGTGTGTTAGGGCGGCTCTTCTTCTTCTTCTTCTTCTTCTGCTTCTTCTTCTTCTTCTTCTTCTGTCGCTGCTGCTGTATACGTTAAGTTGCCGGGGAGGCGGGCGCAATACAAGGCGAGTATGGAGTACATGGGATTAAGCAGCGGTTCGTGGTGGGAGATCAATTCGAGGCGATGGCAGGAAGGTGTGTTCTATGCCCTGTGTGGCGCCTACTCGCTCATCGCAACAGTCACCTTGGTATGTACCCATCCATACTCCCCTTTCTCTCTGTATCTCTCTCTCTCTCTTTGTGTGCAATATGCATGGCTTATTGATAAGCTTCATGAATCAACTGTTGATCAGCCAAAATAAGAAACCTCGGAAAAAAGTCTTGAACGTCTGCTGGACGTATGTGTGTGGCCATAGTATATGTCACTGGCCAGGGAACCAGCTATGAGGCCGAAGGGGATCAGTTGATCTCGGAAATGTTTTTCCCCGTGTGGAATCATGGAATATGATGTATTTAGCGCTGCATTTAGCCGATATGATGCCCAAGTGTATGGGGTTGATAGAGAGATTGCGCTGCTATTGCTCTCAAGATTGAACTGGAAATTTAAACTGGGCTGGTCGGGGCCTGCAGTAACTGGGTTTCTAATCACTAACAAATGAGTGGAATTGAAGTGGAAGTCTAGATTATGTTTCTGGAGGCTGTAGCTTGATTCAATGGCCAAATTTTGGATTTTTAATAAAATCTACGGCATTTCTATTTTTTTGCATTGATCAAAAAGAGCTTCTAGCTATAAGTGGATGATTCCAATGACAAATTTCCCTCATCGAGCTGTCTCGCAGTAATAGTCTGCCCTTGTTCCTCTTGGACCAGTCGATCTCAGTTTTAGCTAGATTTACTCATACATTGGCTTTCTTTCTCAAGATTCCGACATGCAGATTAGGATAATCATAGATCATCAAAGAATCATACAAAGAATTCCAGGCTTTATGTAACAGCTAGTTCGCATTGTATCGCGGGTCATGAATGGATAAGACTGCATTAAGTCACAGCGTACTTATTCCATCACATAATACCTTAATGCCATTTCAGTAACAATAATCTACATGCGGTGTGTAAGATTCATTGAGAGTATTCATATATGTGGTATGTTGCTTGTTAATCTTCATTATTATACATTGACACTGAATTGATTACTGTCAATGGGTTATCTATTGCATGTTTCTTAACTTAATGTGCAATAGATTCAACTTGTACGAATCGAGATACGAGTGCCAGAGTATGGTTGGACTACCCAGAAAGTTTTCCACCTTATGAACTTCATTGTGACTGCCGGTATGTGGTTATACTGATCGCTATGGTGATTTCATGTCTATTCATGTAATTAATATATCAAGAACAATTTTTTCTTAACGTTTTGATCATTTACTTGCTTCTTTGCAGCTCGTGCATTGGTGTTTGGTTTCTATTCTAATGTTTTCTCATTTAAAATTCCCGTAAGTCTTTCGCTTTATGGACTGAATGCTTTTCCTTTCTGTTCAATTATTGGATGTAACGTATATTAGGGTGTTAGAATCTGACTCTTATGAAATTTTATCTGCAGATTTTAAGTGTTATCCTGCTAGAACTGCCTGGTCTTCTGTTTTTCTCCACCTATACCCTACTTGTCCTCTTCTGGGCAGAAATATACTACCAGGTATGTAAGCTCATTTTTTACCCTAATTCATCTCAGGTTCCTCTTATAATATTATGCAGTAAGGTAAGGTTTTTACTTTTGGTCACAATCTACTTGATTTTTCTAATGCAGGCACGAAGCCTGCCTACGGAAAATCTTCTTCCTTTCTTTCTTGGAGTAAATGGTGTGATTTATTCCATACAGGTAAGTTTACTGTTGAATATGATTGTTATCTACCTTAAATTTATCTGGTATACTACATTTTTTTGCAGCATTCTAACCGAGATTACCTTGTGCTAGATAATAATGTGGGTCTGCGAATGGCTCAGCTACAATGCTGTCACTCAAGCAGTAGCAAAGTCGTTTTTTGCAGGTAAAATCTTCTTCACGTTTTGGTAGCCATTATGAGTACTGTTGTGTCTGACAACGTATCTTAACATACGAAATCTGTAGATCAATTGATTTCTTGAATTATGCTTGCGTCGTTTGTACCTTAATTTCACATGGGCCTGTTGTAGCAACATGTTGTCGGGTTGATGGAACTATTCATGCATCCTTATAGATCAATTTTCATACCATTTCTTGAATATCTTCATATGATTGCTTATGGTCCATTGATGCAGCGGTATCATGCTTTGCTGCTATCGGCTTTGCTATATATGGTGGTAGGTATGTTATCAAACCAAAAAAGAAAGAATCCGTCGTGTTTGCTTTCTGAAATATCAATTTGTTTCATAGGTTTCTTATTTTGGCTTCTCGACAGTTGATTCATGAAGCTTATCCAATTTCTGCAGGCTATTTTTCATGCTCAGGAGATTCCCGTTGGAGTCAGTAGGCCGCCAAAAGAAGCTCAGAGAGGTTTCATCATCGTCAATATTAGCAAACAAATAGTTGATTTCTGTAACTTATCAGTAGTGGCTAAACTTTGTTTATTTTTACCAGGTTGGATGTATAACAGTCATATGCTTTACATGTTTTATTATTCGAACAATCGTGGTAAGAGAGTATCTTGTTCAGTTAGCTTGATCATGGAATAGCGCGGTAGCTTTATTTTGCTGCACTTTTTTGACCAAATAATATGCACCAATGGTTCTTTGGGAGTCTTCCTCACCCTAATTCCTAGTACTAATAGCTCAATCGTGTTTAGTTGAGAAGGCTTTGGTGTTCCAAATACTTAGCTTTGCTATGAGAAACTCCCTTGTCTCAAAGTTTCTATTGAATATAGGCAATGGTGGAATGTTTATCTGGCAGGAAATGTATTTGTGAAGTCTCAGCGTTGTAGGCTTGTCCTAATGTAATGTCTATATAATGGTTTGGGGAAAAAGTTTTGAAAGTGTTCCCGTTCATATTCGTATTAGACAGCTGTATTCTTGGGAACGTCCCTTCCCCATCACGTCGATGCATTTTGTTTCAGGTTGCTTTGGCAGCATTCAATGCAAAGGCTGATTTGGATGTGCTGTATCATCCTCTTCTGAATCTAGTCTACTACACGGTAATGCATGGATTAGTTAAAAAGGAGGTGCCTCTCTTGATCTGTTTTTGGATAGCTAAAGACACTCTTGTTTGATTGGTCCTTTCATGCAGTTAGCTGAGATTTTGCCTTCGGCACTCATCCTTTATATTCTCCGCAAGCTACCTCCAACGCGGACAGTAGCTCAATATCAGCCTATCAGATAAGAGAACAGCATTAATCTATGTCAAGATACAGAGAGAGGCTTTGTGGCTAGAGGTTGGTTGTACAGTCTTCCAAAGTGATTTTTGGGCCAGACTTCAATACAGTGGCATCAATCTGTTATCGAGTGATTGATAGCAACCCAACATTTCATCCTTCCATGTTATATATATAACTATTCTCTGAAGCTGAAGAAATTGAGCTCTCAACACCACCAGTTGTGAAACATCAATCAATCTCTATTGCATGTCACAGAATGCCGAGAATGTGGGTGTTTGCTGGTTTTTGTGCAAGATACACAAAGGATTCAGAATGCAATTGGCAATGGTCTTTTGAAGGTAGTTACACATACGAGTTACGTCAATTTGGAGTACATAAAGAGCAATACAATGTAGGGCATCAAGTGCACAGTGTCAGTGCTGTCTTAAATGGCATTGGTTGGATCGTGTACGAGGCAGCGAAAACCTTGAATGAATTGTATCTCTTTAATGTTTTAGCAGCAGATTGTTAAAAAGCTTTGTGCAAGAACCTTGAATAAATCGTCGGAATCGGTTTCTTTGATGTTTTAGCAGCATGTAGTGAAAAACTTTGTTTTTGCTCAAATTGTCCATTAACTTTGCTGCTTTGCTCTCCTTCCCAAATACTCAAACTTGTGAAGCACACTACATTGTGCATTTGATTTGGAGTATGTTTAATTTGTAGATTTCGAAAGGCTTACGAATTCGGCAAACAAATGGTGGGCATTTTGTTGGCGCATTTGGTTCCTATGAGA
Organism: Azolla pinnata; assembly: GCA_037176905.1. NCBI lineage: Eukaryota > Viridiplantae > Streptophyta > Polypodiopsida > Salviniales > Salviniaceae > Azolla > Azolla pinnata. The sequence goes on from JBBBWG010005558.1 coordinate 61,801, forward strand.
AGGATGGATGTGTTATTAATTTGTTAATCATTCAATATTTGTTACAGCTTCAAGATTCCACCGCGCTTAGCTTTTGTTGATGGTAAACAAAAAGATCTACTACGATGCATAATTGGTTGTCTAATCACACGGGTTCTTGTGTTGATTCCCTTGATCAAAGAGACATTTTTGCTTGGTTCGAATCGACGTTAATCGATCTCTCAATCATATGCACATGTGAAAAAAAAGAGCAATCTTCGAACAGATTCAGGCATCGATGCGCTTTTACCGTAAGCGAAAGATTGGGCCCTGTTGATCTTGTTGAGCATTCAGAATAAGAAGCAATTCCTAGCCGGTAGACAGCTTTGCAACATACATACTACACATCCGAAACTCTTGCGAAACCTGTTGCAGAACGAGGGCGAGAGAAAAGCCCACCGAGATTCCGATCCCAGCTTCTCTCGGTCTCTCTACAGACATCACATGAAGATTTATCTATGCACATTTGTCTGTGCATGTTGATCATGTGCTAGAACATGTATATGCATGTACACAATGCAACATGATCATGTGCTAGAATGCATACATACATACATACACACACACATGCATACATACATACATGCATACACCCACACATACATACACACATGCATACATACATACATGCATACACCCACGCATACATACATACATACATACATACATACATACATACATACATATACAAGAAGAACTCTCACTTCTGACTCCCCTGTTCCTCCCCTGTTCTGGGAAGAACTGCAAGGAAGAGCTTCTGCTTCTGCTCCAGCCATGGCTGCTCCCCAGAAGGCCGAGAGGAAGAAGCCCAAGCTCTCAAACCTCAAGCCTCAGCAGAAAATAGAGAAGAAGGGGAAGGGGAAGGAGAAGGAGAAGGGGAAGGAGAAGGGGAAGGGGAAGGAGAAGGAGAAGGAGAAGGAGAAGAAGATGATGATGATTCAGGTGAACGAAAGCCCTTCCGGCGGCGGCGGCGGCGCGAAGAAGAAAGCACGGAACGCTTCCTTGCCTTCTCACCCCAAAACAGGTATGGCAAAGAAGACGTTTTTGTTGAAGGCGAAGAAGGGAAAGGGTGATGGGATCTCACAGAAGAGAGCCCATCCTTCCGATGCCAAGAGTACATTCAAAAAGCCCAGAATTGTCCCGAATGATGCGGCGCCTGACAAAGGCACAAGCCGCCACCTGTTGAAGAAGGTACCACGTTTTCTGAGTTGTTGGAGCTACGCATAGATACTTGATTCTACGCAGTGAATGTTTTTGTCTTAATCTGCACACTAATGCAAGCATACTTATTCATGTGTTATTGCGGACCAATGAATCGTTACTGAGTTTCGCTGTTGCACTTTGTGACAGAGTCTAAAGGAAACTCGACAAAAGAGTGCTAATCCAAATTTTGAATTGGGGAAGGTACATACTGCAAACTATGAATGAGCTAAGTATGTATTTTTTTTTTCTTTCTTTGGAAGGTTTGGGTTCTATAGATTTGATTTCTCTCAAAATATGCACGTGCTGAACCTTTATAGATATATGAACATGTTTACACAGTGTTGGATGCAGTCTGTTTGTCCTGTGTGCCTGGAATGTATCACCGTCTCTTTGTCCTCATGAAAGTGCCCATTACTGTCTGAAGTAATGTGTAAGTACCTATTATTGCCTGGGGTAATGTGTTTATGTAAAGTCACTAGTACATAAAGTGCATCATTATACTCAAGCGTAGTCACTTTATCAAATCCAAACTGATTCATTTCCAATTATATCTTATATGTTCAATGGAGATCTCCTAATAAATGAAAATGTAACGTTTTGTGTCTAGATTTACACGGGGCTTCTTTTTTTACCTTTTTTTTTCCTGTTCTTTTGGGAGATTTTCTTGCTGCCTGGTCTGATTAGCTGAAACCAAGTTGCACTTCTAATGAAATTGATATTAATCTTTGTGCATACATGCTTTTCTGTTTTTAGTTACAAGCAAAGATCATAACTTTCGTTCAATCCAAAGGTGTTGCATTCAGGCATTAACCATGCAAGGAGAATTAGTGACATCCATTAAGCTTTTATGCATTGCTTTCATGAATGTATCCAGAATTGTAGGCATCTCCAATTTGTAGGTATTTCTTGATCAAATTTTGAGTTTTAGGTGTTGGTCTGGAAAGTTGTATATGTTCTAGAGACCATAGGTATCGTTTGTAGAATGCGTATATATTGAGAAATGAGAAGACAGGGCTAAAAAATATTCATGTACAATGTTTGACGAATTGGACCTCAACTCTCTTTCTTGATGCATCTCTCTTGATTGTTTTTACAGGAAGTGAAAGAGCTATGGGAGAAATTGAGGTCAAGGAACCTGGAAGATGCCGAGCGCTCAAGGTTTGTAGCTTGCACATTGACCATTTAACAAATTTAGGCTAGAAACAGATTCTGTATGATGGCAGTTTCAATTGGGTATCAATCTGTTTTCTGCTGTGTATAGAATTACTTCAACTATATTACAAAGGATGAAGGGGAAAATTCCTGCAATGGCTACTTCGCATGTTGTATCACGTGTTTTACAGGTACATTTACACGTACTCGTGGAATTATTATGTTGGGAAATCGTTCACTAAATAAACTTGTTGATAGTATGCATTTTCTCCAATCATTAGGAACATGAATACTCATAAAAATACAGAGCCTACACCATTGTTATGAACAAGGTGTTTGTTTTCTTTTGTAATTTCTCCTATTACATTCTGATTTTTTTCGCCTGTATAGACATGCCTCAAGTATTGCAATCCAGAGGAGAAAGCAGCTATACACAATGAATTGCGACCACATTTTCTGAATATGGCGCAGAATACATACTCTCACCATCTTGTGACAAAAATGTTAGATGAAGGTCTGTTCAGTGTTATAGTGTTGGTAGTGTGTAACTATAAGATATTTTATGGATCATTGGTTCATGTTTTTTTCAAATATTTCAGCTGCAACAGACAAAAAGCAGCTCCAGAAAATGCTTTCTACTTTGCATGGACATGTTGTTTCTTTTCTTCGCCACCCAGTTGCATCCGCAGGTATGCTAGCTTTTTCTGTTTGTAGGATACAAAGTAACACCATGTCTGTTTTAGAGGGATTCAAACATTAATTCGATTCTGTTATGGATTTTTAATCAGTTGTAGAACATGCATATCAGCTAGCAAGCAGTGCTCAAAAGCGGGAACTTGTTGCCGAGTTCTTTTCCCCAGAGTACCGTTTGTTCAAGGATATTATCTCAGAAAATTCATGCAGGTTAGTTTTGCCTTTGGCATTTGTAACTCAATGCTTTCACTGCATTGTCTGTAGCTTACAGTATATGACCTTCCAATAGTTCTTTAGGCGATGCTTGTATTGTAAACAAGATTCAGTAATGATCACCTTAAATGCTTATTCTTTTAGAAACTTTTCTTCTAGTTAGAGGTAGTGTTTCTCACCATTGTTTTATGGCTTATACCTTCCAAGAAGTCATTTGTCTGTTACTATTTATTTCGTGGCTTCAGGTGATACATTGTTCTGTCTCTGCATTTATGCTTGCTTGTCTCTTTGAAGACGTTTATTGCTTGTTGGATAGTATCTTCATGGCTGGATACACATTGTGATTTGTTTATTTCTCTCTACGGAAAGTAAATTTTCAATGGTTGTGTTGTAACTATGCCAAACTATCTATGAGAAAGAGAGGGTGGAAGGAAGGGAGGGATGTGCGTTGATTGATAAAATTTTAATAGGCTAAGCGAAGCACTTGCAAACGAATCATCCTCCAAGCGGAGAAGTGTTTTGGAGCATATGGCTTTATGTTTGCAGCCCATTTTGGAAAAAGGAATCGTGGACCACTCAATCGTTCACCGGGCCTTAGTTGAATATTTATCTGTTGTGAACAAGGTAAGCATTAGCTTTTTCTGTTGATAGCATATGTTTTCTCTTTTTAGATATGTTGATAGATTTTGAGTTTTTGATCTACTTTGGAGACACAATCTATCTGTCTAGCACTTTGTGCTATCTAGTCAATCGTTAGCAATGTGAAGCATTGTGATAGGTCAATCGGACTGGTATTTTGGTTATATGTAATTTGCAAAACATTTGATAGGTGGTATCATGTGGTATATATAGGCAACAGCTGTTGAAGTTCTGCAGCAACTTTCAGGTCCTCTACTTGTACGTTTTATTCACACAAAGGATGGTGCAAAACTTGGTGTTACCTGCGTTGCCGTTGGCAGTCGAAAGGTATGTAACCCCAAGTATTTATTTCTTTTTTGGGCATATCTTTCTTTCTTTGGCTCTCTGTTTCTGTCTGTTTTTATATTTTCTTGTTCCTCCCTATCATTTTTGGTCACAGTTGACTGTCGAACAGAATTTAAAGAAGTACCTTTTCAGGAGAAACCAACCTCAGAATGGTTTAGGCTATTGTAGCACAGGTCTTATTTTTCTATTCTGACATAGTTCACATGCATCTGCTTAGATCCATAAGACAGTCCTGATCTTTGTACATTCTACCTTTGCTTTTTCTGGAGATGGAGGTGACCATTTGATTGCATTGAGAGCAGAGTTGTAAAACTATAGTAAAAGTCATAAAGCAAAACTTTGAAACATATCCACATGCATAATTCGGAGACCAACATCCAGGTGGTTTAGTTTGTGTAGAAAAATGTGGAAGCTATTCATATGCTAAAAGAACAATATTATATGAAGACATAGGTGCATTCAATAAACTATGTCGCTGTTAGTTAATTTGTTTGACCATCAATAGTAATCATGGTAAATTCTTTCCTTTTCCTTTATTTGTGATGTAGTGTCTATGTTGGGGATTATCCATCTGTCTTCGTATAATGCATCATACATAAAATTTGAAAGTTTTCTCACTGTATTCGACATTCAACTGCACCTAATAGAATCATTCTATTTGACTTCTACTACAAAAGCAATTAATAAGGGTATTGGGAATTTCCTTGTAGGAAAGAAAGAAGATAATCAAAGGACTAAAAGGATGTGCCACAAAGGTAGCCTGTGATCAGTATGGCTGTTCGGTATGTGCTTGAGTTGTAATAGTTGAGCCCGATTGTTCATGATTTTGTGGCTCATGCTAGTATTTTATAGAGTACTTTGATTTACATTCCATTCTTAGCATGTATCATCAATCATTCTCTTGTCTGTTTCAGGTTCTGATGGCAATTTTGGATTTAGTTGACGATACTGAGATTGTGAACAAAGTATATTTTATTGATGTGAACAATGTGTATAAATTTTTAATAATATTGTGTTGAATATTTTGTTAAAATGAAATCTTATCTTGCTGCTCTTGCAGTTCATCATGAATGAGCTTGCAAACAATGCGAAAGACATAGTTTTCGATAGGGTATGTCTTTGAACTTTGATTATTCTATGTTAAGTTCCGCTACCACCTCGTCACTAATATCCATGTGCTGACTGCAGCATGGACGTCGAGTCTTCTTGCATCTCTTGTCGCCTAGTAATATACAGTATGTTTCTCCAGATTTCTTAACGCCGATTCAAATTCACAAAGGTGCATCTACAGAGGTAACTTGTTGCTTTCTATGAATATTGATGAGGGTGGCATAAGAGTTTTTTGCTTGAACTTATCGAATACTTATCTGTGAAAAACGGAATTTGGAAATAAACAGGAAGATGGTATAGAGAATGCAGAGCATGACGTTAAGGAAGCAACGGATGAAGATTTCGATGTAAAAGAAACAGAAAAGGTTTAGTGCTTGTTCTGTATTAGTTTAAAATCAAGATAACTCCATAGCGCTTATTCTTACTGTTTTATTTCTGGATTGATATAAGTTAGGACATGGGAATGAATGAGTCTGAAGAGCAAGGCAAGGTAGTTGGAAATGAGGTCATACAAGAGGTGGTACACTGTCATGGTTCTGTAGTGATTGAACAAGAGTGCATTTACGTGTAAACTATGGTGCTTGGCCTCCGTTTGAATTGAGGAATGACTTATTTCAGGATGATGCCGAGGAGAAAGTAAAATCTATCAGCAAAAAGGATCCGTTTCTTCGAAGAACCGAGTTGCTGAAATCCTTGGCCGAGGTTAGTTAATTCAACCGTGATTGTACTGTTGCAGATATAACGCACAGTTCTTTTCTCCCATGACTATTTGGATCACAAAAGGCTTGCAGAATGCTTCAGCAGGCAAACGAGCAAAGCCGTTGTGAGACATAATTTACTATCTTTAATAACATTATATGAAAACCTTGGCTCTACAGTTGAGAGGGTGATTGGGCCTCCTAAATTCCAACAGACTACTAAAGTGATCGCACTCCCATACACTTAATCTAATGTTCTATCTATCATTCCAGAAACTGGTGGATGTTCTGGTGCTCCATACAAGAGACCTTATATGCTCACCCCTGGGAAAGGATCTCATCTATGAGGTGATTGCTTGTCCTTTGAATCTCCTTATTCACCTTTCTTCATGCCTTGTTTACTAATATGGGGAAGGACATAACTGTCAGGTTGCAAAAGGAGGCTATCAAGGTGTCATGATTCACGTCGCACCAGCTGGTGTCTCCAGGGTTCACCAGGCAATAGCAGATCTCGGAGCCGAGTCGCGAACTGTGTGTGCAGAAGGAGGCTTGGAGCATGTGTTTGAGCAGTATCATGCTAGTCGAACAATACGTAAGCTCATAACGGAGCCGATCGCTTCGGTTGATGGAGTCTCAATTCCATCATTTGCACGGGTCCTCTGGAAAACTGCGTTAAGGGGCAAGTGCAGCGAATGGGCCACTGGTCATAGGTAAAAGGTTCATCACTACATAGTTGATAGCATACAAAATAGAGTATGAAATATGCACGGCTTTGACTCGAGGTTTCTTGTCTGCAGTATGAAGGTTGTATCTGCCTTGCAACTATGTCCTGACCTGAAGCTTAGAAAGGAGGCAATGGTGGAGCTGAAGCCGCTTCTAAAGGCTGGATTGCTGCAAGAAGTGGATACAAAAATCAATGTCAGATCATAAGAGGCGTTCTTCTGCTTGTGAAGCAGCTAAATCGAGCCTATGTTTTTTAACAACCCCAGCTTGTATCGGCGCTATAACATTAGATAATTTGAGAAGAACAGAGATGGGATGTTGTCGGAGGACGTAGAGATATCGAGCTCTTAATCGGTTCATTTTCTCAACTGTGAATGGCTCATTTTTAAAGGAGTAAGTAACACACTTTTCCATCTTCTCTATATGATGTGTTCCATTTTAGTTTTTCATTCCATTGTGAAATGGGTCATTTCTGCGGTGTGGCAGAATGCGAATTCTCGTGTATTTATCTCTATGGGTATAGCATTGAGGATGGATGCAAATTCCCACTCAAAAAGCCCAAAGACTGAGCTCAAAGCTCTGCATTGATCTCAATATGCTCCCATTTGAGGATGAGGATCATTGAATGCCTTTGTAATGGGGGTAACATATTCATGGAGAATTTTCTCAAAATGGAATCATAAAATGTGAATCTGGCAATCTTCTCACACTTTGGATGAGGAGTATATGATTACCAACAATGCCCATTGCTTTCAAAGGATCGAATACGAAAGATCTCACAATGCTGCTACTCCTCACTCCGCAACTGACACGGGCTGTTAATCTGCAAAAATAGCATGACTGGGCTTGGATAGATGGCCTTGGGATTTCATTTGGCTGAAGCAACACTCCCTGCTTTGTAAATTAGAACCCCTTTTTTGAGGTCCTTTGGAGCTTGCCACAAGTGGGGTGAAAACATGTCTCAAACACATGTGAGATGGTTATCTCAGGAGTGTTTGAAGGCATGGTGGTGCCATTGCTTCCATATCAGCCCACAACTCCATTGATGAAATCAATTTCATGATGCAATGTTTAGTTACCTCTTTTGACTGTTATGCATACCTTGAATGAAATCTGCAAATTTTCAGAATTTGGGCTGGTTCCTTCAATATTTCCTGCACAGCTCACAATGTAAAATGGTGTAAAACACTCTGATTTTCCCTGTACCAGTGCCAGTGCATGCCTGAATTCTCCCAGGTGATGAAAGCAAAAAGCTCTCTGCTGGTAGACAATCACAAAATTTGATTGAGGGATTTGTCTTTTCGTCGCAGGATAATGTAAGATGCATACTCCCATCATCTTTCCTCCTTCCTGGACATGAAAATGATCACACAGCATCTTCTTGACTGCCAGGAAAAACACAAATTTGCCTTCCCCAAATGTATGAAAGAAATAAAATCTATGATGTTTGATGCACCCAAAATGGAGTTGTGGTCTGATATGGAAGTATTTGGCACCGCATGTCTTCAAAACTCCTGCGATAACCATTTGAATTTCATTTAGACGAGAAACTGATCGGAGAATTCCTCGATGTTACCATCCTCAAAGGACTGCTCGAAGTCTTGATTGATGGATATACCTTCACCAAATATGGGAGAGTTCATCAATGTCCTCATTTAGTAAACGATCGATCGATTCACCTGGTTCCCATGATGCTTCAACTTTCCACGATTCGCAATTGGAGTTTTTCATCCAAATATCTGATTAAAAAAAAGACCCAACAACTGCCAAGAGATCACGCATTGTCAGCCGCATCCTCAGTTTTCGCAGCTTGTGTTTTTCATCACATCACCCAGCTTCTTTGCATCCTCTTCCATACCAGCATCTGTATAGATGTTATACATACAAGTATATGCATTGGTTTCCCTGTCATCTATCTGCATTACATGTTGAAAGGCCTGTCTCGCGAGCTCCACATTGCTCCATTTTCGACAAGCCGCCAAGACGGTGAGCCACATTTCGGTATTCGGATGAGACGGTGTCGCCGTCCTCATCAGTTCTACTGCTTTCTCCAACTGAGCTGCTCGGGCGAAGAGATCGATGATGCAAGTGTGGTGTTCAACCGCTGGAACGATGCCATATTCTTTGATCATTGCTCCATAGTATGTCTGACCTTTGTCTAGTAAGCCTGCATGGCAACAAACACTAAGAACAGCGAGAAATGTTACCGAGTCCGGTTTAACACCTCCACTCCTCATTCTCTCGAAATGACGAAGAGTCTCGCTAGCTTCGCCCCATCGAGAGTATCCTGTCAACAGCGAATTCCACGAGACCACATCATGCACTGGGATTTTTTCAAACGCTTGTTGCGCTTTTACTAGCATGCCGAGTCTCACGTACATGTCGATCGATGCGTTACCGATGATCTGGTTGGATTGCAGCAACCCATTTTGCTCTACCTGGTTGTATATTTCGTCCCCCTTCTCCATGGAACCGCTATTACCGCACGCTTTCATGATGCAAGCGTAAGTATTGGCATTCGGAGAGATGCCGTCGGAGATCATCTTGTTGAAACACTGAAGTGCTTCATTGCTGTAACCATTTTGTACATATCCAGCTATGAGTGCGGTCCACGACACGATGTTTTGAGCTCCGATCTCGTCAAACACTTGTTGAGATCGTTCTACCATACCGCATTTGGCGTACATGTCGATCAAGGCTGTCCCAACCATCGCGTTGTTTTCCACAAAGCCTTTATTTTTTGCCTCCAAATGAATGATTTGGCCTTTCTCAACCATTCCCACGCTGCCGCAAGCTTTCAAGGTGCAAGCGAAAGTGACATCATCGGGCGAGATTCCTTTGATCTGCATCTCTTCAAAGCATGCCAGTGCATCCTCCCCACATCCATTCTGTACAAGGCCGGAAATGAGTGCATTCCAAGATATTGCGGATTGTACTCCCAGCGTTCCAAACACTTCCTTTGCTTTGCCAAGTGAGCTGCATTTGGCATATAGGTTCAGAATTGCGTTGTCGACCAGTTCGCAGGAGTTTAAAACTCCCTTTCGAGCGATCTCGGCGTGTATTTCTCGACCTCTAGCCATATCTCCAAGGTTGCAACAAGCTTTCAAAGTGCAAGCAAAGGTGACATCGTTTCCCGATAGTCCACGCGATTGCATCAGATTGTAACAGTCTAAAGCTTCCTCGTTATACTCGTATCGGACATAACCTGAAATCAGCGCATTCCAGCAGGCAGCGTCGGGAGAAGAAAGCTTGCGGAAGACTTGGAATGCTTTCACTAGCATACCACATTTGGCATACATATCAACCAAGTTGCTGCCCAAGACAAGATTATCATCTAACGACACTTTGCTTTCAGCAGCCGCATGTATTTCACTGCCTTTTGCAATGTCTCCACTGTTGCCACAGGCTTGTAGTACACAAACCCATGTAACAACATCTGGTGTAACACCCTCCATTTCCATCTGTTGGAAAACTTCCACTGCTTCAACCCAACACTCGTGCTGCACGTAGCCTGCAATCAGCGCAGTCCACGCCACAGGACTCCTTGATGAAAGTCTTCTAAGAACTTCCTGAGCTTTCTTAAAAGAGCCACATTTTGCATACATGTCTATCATTGCAGCTCCTATCGATGGATTTTCTCTTAACGATGTCTCCTTGGCAATTTCACTATATATTTCTTCAGCCTTCTCGATGGCGCCGATACTGGCACATGCCTTTAAGCTTGAAATGAATATGTTAGCATCCGGGGATATGCCCTCAAATTTCATCCGTTCGAGGCATTCGAGAGCGTCATAGTTGTTCTTCGTACGCGCATATCCTGCAATCAATGTGCCCCATGCAACGACATCTCGAACAAGAAGGCTATCAAAAACTTCTTCAGATTTCTCCACAATACCAATTTTCATGTAGAAATCAACCAATGCATTACCCACAACATAGTCCCTTGACAACCCTGCTCTCTTGATTTCAGCATGCATCTCTTCACCTTTCCCGATGTTTCTCAGGCCACTGCAAGCTTTCAAGAGAGAAACAAAGGTTATGGCATCAGGAGGGATCCCTTGGTCTTTCATGATTCTTAAACTATCTAATGCTTCCTGGTTCATATCATGTTGAACATATCCTGTAATAAGAGCATTCCATGAAACTAAATTCTTTAGTGGTAGTGAATCGAATACCTCCCGAGCTTTTGAAATCGAACTGCATTTGGCATACATATCTACCACGGCATTACCAACAAATTGATTGCATTCTACGAACCCTGTTTTCATAGCTTGACCATGTATTTCTATTCCTTTGCCAATATCCTTGATGATCCCACATGCTTTCAAGGAGGAAACAAATGTGATAGCATTAGGAGAGAGGGAACTCGAAAGCATCTCGTCAAAGCATTGCAGAGCTTCTCTACCATCACCATGCTGTGCATATCCTGAGATCATTGCATTCCATAAGGCCAAATCACGGACACGGATCTTATCAAAAACTTCCCTTGCTCGCCTAATGTTTCCGAATTTTGCAAACATATCAACCAAAGCAGTGCCAAGGAACAGATTGCTATGCAGCAATTCATCTCTCGAATTAACAATATAGCCATAGATCTCTTCCCCTTCTTCTACATCTTTTAGATTAGAACAACACTTGATGAGAGCAACAAGAGTATGCTCACTTGGACGCGAGCCATGAACTTTCATTTGGGCATAGAGCGTAAGAGCTTGCTCGAGGTTCCCATACTTAATGTAGCCATTGATGAGTGAACACCATGAACGTTCGCCTTTGTACGAAAGACAATCAAATACATCGTGTGCCGTTTTGAGGTTTCCAGTCTCAACCAGCATAGAAACAGCGAAATTTCCCAGAGAAGGGTGGGAATCTAATCCATGTTGTGAAATGTAGCAATGAAGTCGAAGAGCTTGTGCTGGAGCCTGAACCTGACCCTGATGGAAGGTGTTACTCTTTGGTGTGTTCATGCATTTAATCATTAGGTCTATGAGGTATCCATGGGGGGGTTGGGGGAGAAGCCCTCTTTCCAGAGAAGTGATGGCTTCGTCTAAGCTCAGAACTGTCCATGGGTTCTTCGATTCTCTGTTTCTTTGGGATTTACAATTCAAGCATGTTTTCATAGCTTATTCTCTGTTTCTCGGGGACTGATACTTCAAGCTGGTCTTCATACCTGGTCCCTCTCTCTATCTCTTCGGATTTAAACTTCTAGTTGGTCTTGGAGATCTACCCCCTGTTTCTTGGGGATTTGTATACAAATTCAGGCTGATCCTCTCACAAAAGAAAAGAAGATCGAAGACTAGCTTTGTGAGTAGAGCATAGACTTCTTCTGCTTACCGTATTCTCTGTTTCTTGGGGATTCATACTGCAAGCTGGTCTTCATACCTGGTCCTCTATCTCTTTGGATTTATACCCC
>JBBBWG010005558.1:79890-98730 GCA_037176905.1 Azolla pinnata
GAAGATGTACGATTCATCATATGATTTAAGATGGACAACAAATAGAGCATGACCAACTACGTGGGTTTACGGATCCACCCTAAATGAAGATGTACGATTCATCATATGATTTAAGATGGACAACAAATAGAGCATGACCAACTACGTGGGTTTACGGATCCAACACATACATAATACGTGACTGCAACTATATGATGACTTCACGGTTACACAAGGATAGATTCATTCAAGAAAAAAGTAGAAAATTACTAGTGCTGCGAGGCAGTGATGTTTCAAGAATTGGCATGGAAAAATAAGCTACACGGAAAGGCTCCAGAATTATATGTTTCACACTTTTTTGACGTTTCCAAAGAATCTAGCTTATGTTTACAACGCTCTAACTAGCACATTCTGGTTTGACTTTCTGATCACGAGAAGCATGGCACATCTAAAACGATGTCCTCTTGTCCATGAAAGGGAGGGGTGAGACACATTATACGGCTCTAGATAGACTGATGGATGGGTTCTCGTTCACGAACATAGATGCAAATTACATTGCAAGAGCATTTGAAACGGAGCATCTTCATGCGGGATATCAATCCAGCAAGACGAGTGAAATAGAAAGAGTGCATTTTGCTGCGATCTGTGAACCAAAACCGGGAAAAGAAACACAACAACAAGAACACAACCGACATCCTATCCACTACACTGATGTGTTTTCATTCATAAGAAGCAGTGCATTGCAAATGTAAGCCTCGGAAATGCTGCTTTCAGCATCGTGAAAGAGCGGAAACGCTGCTTTCAGCATCTGTCGGTGGAGAATGAATGGGGAGGAGCAGAAGAGACCTGAGATCCGATGAGAAGGTAACCGAACGGCATCCACTGATGCAACCACGAGAAGGGAGGGAGCTGGAGCAAGGGAAGGCTCTGGATAGCGGACCAGAGCGGAGGACAACGAGCCTGAGCATGCCTTCGGACGATCTCAAGGGCGCCGACCTTGAGGGCGAAGCCCAAGAGGTGCATTCCGCTGTCGCGGTTCACCTTGGTGTTCCTGAGGGAGAGGAGGGGCTGAAAGGCGCTGTGAACCACGGCTGTGCCGATGGCCCTGAGCCCAGAACCGGCCTTCGATCCTTCCTTCTCCTTCTCCTTCTCCTTCTCCTTCTTCTCCTTCTCCTCCTCCGCCGCCGCCTTCTTCTTCTTCTTCTTCTTGTTCTTCTCCTTCTCCATCGCCACAGGGGCCATGCTCTGCTGCGCAGACGGGCTCTGCTCTGCTCCCACGGGCCGCTCTGCAGGCGCCTCCATGGTGGGCGATTTCTTCCTGCTCCGCAGAGATTGGCGATGGAGATGGAGATGGAGATCTCATTTCTCTGCAGTCTCGGTCAACATACATCCATACATGCATGCACACATACGCATACATACATACATACACACATACATACATACATGCACACATACGCATACATACATACATGCACACACATACATACATGCACACATCCACACACACATGCATACATGCATGATTGCACACATCCACACACACATGCATACATGCATGCTTGCACACATTCATACATGCATGCATGCACACACTCATACACACATGCATGCTTGCACACATTCATACATGCATGCATGCACACATTCAGACACACATGCATACATGCATGCTTGCACACATCCATACATACATGCATACATGCATGCATGCACACATTCACACATACATGCATACATGCATGCATGCACACATTCATACATACATGCATACATGCATGCATGCACACATACACACATGCATACATGCATGCATGCACGCATGCACACATCCACACGCACATGCATACATGCATGCATGCACACACCCCACACATTCACACGCACATGCATACATGCACACACCCACGCACACATACATACATGCATGCATGCACACATCCACACATACATGCATACATGCATGCATGCATGCACACATTCATGCACACGTGCATGCATGCGTGCATGCACACATTCATACATACATACGCACATACGCATAGATCTCATCCATACGCACATGCAGTTTTGCAAGGATTGAGCATGTGCCAGCGATCATTTGCAACCAAGACTTTTTTTGCCTTCTTCACCAACGCATGGAAGTTGAGATCAGATCTTGGGCACTATTTGCAAAATCCAACAATCGACAGATGTAAAAAAGACTACTAATCACAAGCGAAACGAGCTTCATGAAAACAACTCGCCATGGACGATGGCGCCACGATCGAAGCACACATCCAGTGGATCTCTCAGGAAAGTGCATGCTCCAAACAACGGGCATTTTGCAACAATTTTGTCTATAGACAGTATGCTCTTTCGAGAAGCAGCTCCAATTTACCGCAGAAAGACCTTGCATCTCGGCTATCCGGGTTTCAAGTGAGGGGAGGTTGTGATTAGCACAAGCTTTTAAAAACAGCCCCTGTACATCTGTTCAGTATACATTCAATCATTCCATTATATGGGTAGGAAACCATTCGATCCGTGCTCCTTGCTCAAACATAGTCAGGATACATGACAAAACTGTAAATCCTGATTGTGACTGATAGAACATCAAGCGGTGTCTAATGGAGCCTCCGGTGGAACAAGTTCTGGGTAATGCCGTAACTTACTTACGGTGACAGAGTATGTTGTCCGCATTGGAGCATCCTCGATGGAATAATCCTCCTCTAACGGCTTTTTCCACGTATATAGAGCAGCATCTATCCATGTAGGATGCACCAAGTGGCAGTTATTTTCCAGAGCCCATTTTGATTTCTCTGTTCCTTTGTCTAGTGCCACTACATGAGTTACTGTTGAATCCAGTGCAGTCGTACATATCGCTCCAAGGCTCTCAGCAAGGCGCCAACACTGATGTGATTGAGGAGAAGCCAAACTTGTGGGGAATATCCTACTAAATACTAGTTTACAACCAGCCAACACCCTTGATCTTATGCTCTGCATAATCTGAAACACAAACAGGCATACGCATGGTTACATCACGAAACTATGAAATGACAAATACAAATCGATGCAGTACCTTTCTAACATCGGTTCTGGCATCATAATGGTGAATCTCTCCTGTTTCGTCCTGAACAGATAAATTAGTTTCCAGAATCAGCACAATGAATTGCACTAATGGATTTGTTTCATCCCATATGCCTAAAAGGGTAGTTAAAGCATGTAATCATGTCCTCAAATTTCAGTGCAGGAAGAAAAAAATCTAATCAAATGCATGATGTTTTAAAGATCAAGTCCCAAACCAGGGCCAGTCCTAATGACCAAGAATGATGTGCAAGGGTTTTGTTGACACTATTTCTCCACCAATGCTAATGTTTTGCTGGAAATTATCAACAGACTGTCTGTAACTTCTAACGTGTGTACATTATGTAACTCACACAAATCAAACTTAAGGAATTCCATAAATTCATGAAACAGCCATCCAACTCAATGAGTAATGCAGTCTCAAACTGTAATTTCATTTCTATTTTGATTGTGGAAGTATTGAGAAAGTATTGGTGAATACTAGTCATGCACACTGGCCAGGTATGACTCTTATATTCTTGCAAGCTTGGACGAAAGTCTGAGAGACATAAGAGAACCTTATATTTTCCATCAAAGTAGGCTGTATGCACCCGTTGTAGAAGGTCTAATGTGTTTGCTAGTGTGCCCTTATCTTCACTTTCATCCTTTTCAGCCTCAAGCAAAGACGCACTTGCAATCCCAAATTGTTTACAACTTGACCCAAAAAAATGGTATCTCTCCATCAGCACCAAGTTTTCTCTGTGCTTTGGCCAAACCTGGAGAAGATATTATGTCATAAGACAGAGCTGCTCAAAACAAAACCAATGGACATTCTATATAGAATAATAAACTGCGATTACGTACATATTTTGTCACGATGAAAAACAGAAACAAAATATGCTTGACAGTTTTTGTAGCCTCACCCCTTCAGTATCGTCAAGGATGACTACTGCTGACTCTGATCCAAGCACTATATCAAGGTCCTTAGTAGTCCTGCATGTACTGTCGCTTTGTGATATTACTCGGCTTCCAAAGAAACGTCCATTTGGATCCAAGAGGTGGGCCATAGCCTGCGCATAAATTCGTTCACCCATAGTGTATACATACATCTCATACATTCCACCTGCTGCCTCAAGAAACTGATGGACGAAAGGACGAAGCTTAGTCCACATATGCAGATTCTGTAGGTTATGAAGACTTGAGCCCTTGGCTTTAGGTTTCTCATCATTTTGGGATGCTGATACTGGAAACATGAAATTAAAATACCATTTCTAACATTTCAAGCAAGATTTACTCATACAGCTAAACTGACCCTCATCTTTTCTATTAAACTGTGTAGGTTTTCTATATACCTTTCATAGCATCTGAAAGGTTCCCATCTTGATTAGAGCCATAAACAGAACATAGGTAAGCATATTCATCATGTGTAACTTCCGCAAATCTAGCTGAATTCAGTAGAGTATGGTCAAGATCAAGCACGAGATATAGCTTCTTATTTGAAAGAACTCTTTCAAGTTCATTGCATCTGATTCGTTCTGCCTCAAAACGAGATACCTCCAACCCCTAGAAAAAGTTAATCAAAATCAGAACATGATGGTTCAACATTAAGGAAAGAATCCCTACTCATCTAACCTGATGAATATATCGAAGAGCTACACCATCTTTATTGTTAGAGTCATCATCAGGTTTATGCATTCCACAACGTATACAAACACCCCATATAAACCCAGGATGAGGTGGGCACAGCTTTGTATGAGTACCTGAAGAATGAACTCCTCAGAAATAAAACGACACAATTGTAAATGTAAACTAGCTAGAATAAATAAAGCCAAATACCATTCTGTTCATTAACAACTATAACATCACTGGCAGGCTCAATCGTAGTGAGCTCAGGTGTTTCATTTTCGGGTTGCTTTCTTTTCTTCCCAGTTCTGCAAACAGAGAAAGAAACCCAAAAACAGGGGGAAACATGTAGTACAAATAAGAAACCTGAAGCTTTCCCTAGTCCTATTTGCCTTAAACAAAGGTCCATCATTACTACCAGCTTATATATAACTTTGGCAGACTTAACGAACACAGAATCAGGATGTAAGTGTGCCACACTAGTTCTAGAGATGTTGTTAGGAATCCATAGTTCAGATCTAGGACTTGAATGAAAACCAAAGAATTCAACTTATTGCCTCAAAACAAATGAGCTTAAATTATAACAAAAACAAGATGGAAATTGTCATACATAGTTTGGTCTCGGTCACTGTCATCTGATCTTATGTATCCTTCTGAGTCTGAATTTGTTTCAGATTGCAGCTCAGCATCTAAAAATGCGGCAAAATCTTCACTTCCAGGAGATGATGGCAAGCTCATATCCTGCATAAAGAAAGGAAAATCCTAAGTTGGAGTGGAATTGATACAATGTAGAAAGCCATAGAAACTACAATTGCAGCAAAGCAGTGGCAACCATTTTTTTCTAAAGGTAGCTGTTATTTACACCAAAGTGAAGGTTGCATCTGCAAAACCATATATGCATACACATATGTACATCATATATATGTGTGCGTGTAGGTATGTATGTATGTTCATATTTCGTGCGTAGGTTATATTTTCTTTGTGACAGAATTTGTTGGAGTTATCAGGTCCAAACCACTCAAAATGTTCGTTTCAGAAAAAAAAACTTCCTCCAAAGAAATCAATCTTCTAGCAAATGGATCAACGTATCAGCGAAATGACATTATTAAAAAAAAATCTAAATTTTTTTATAACCAAGATTCCCTGTCTATCAATTGATCATTCAGATGGTTCGTATTTCAATCACAGACAAGGAGAGAAAAACCTACCTCGCCTTAGAAGTGGAATTGTCGTTTGTTTCTCCCTAACATGTACCCAACAGCTTCTTTTGCCATAACTGCACCCTCAAGATTCTCTGCCGCGGCAAGCTCAAATGTTCTACGGATGTAGGGATGGAAGAACATATTCGAACCATAGAGATTTGACTGTGAAACAAATGTATGTGTGGATATTTTCCTTTTTCTGTAGTATTTTGAACTCAATCAGCTGTTATACAAAAAAAAAACACATTTGAATCAAGTCGCAACGATCAGCTTAGTAAGGAAAAAAGTCTCTACCGTTGCTTTATATTCTCTTTGAGAAACTAAATTTCATGGAAAATAGTCAACTAGCCAAAAATGTCTCACTTTTAACCAGCAAACAAACTGTATCTAGCTCAAGAGACGCTGCATAAAGACCAGGGAGAAGAAGAGTGACCCTTGCATGGTTAATTGGGAGTATCTTCTAAGAGGGATCGAGCGTGAGAATCGTGCCAGTCAATTCTATGAGGGATTTCTCGTGAGAATTGTGAAGCTACTGGCGCGTTGTTAGATGAGGATTGTGGAAGCTCCTGGCATGCTGTATGTAGCAAGGGAAGTGATTCCTACTGCATACGGTATTACCATAGATCTTTGGAATAGCGTGATATGCATGCTCCTAGTAAGAAGGAAAAGGGAGCATTCATGGAGCTCTAGCTTTCGTGCACACGAATTCAAAGCATTATGCAACCAGGTCACCGGACGGGTGTTGCTGCGCTTTCAAGATTCCCCCGGTATACGGAGCAAATCATCAGAAACGTACGCGGAATTTTCCCCCAGAAAATCCAGCTTCCAGGGCCAAACACGGGAGCATCGTTACACGCACTCGCGAGAAGTTCCCCAAAGTGAAGCATTCCCTGTGTCTTGTTCCCAGCCGCCATTTTTCCCGAAGCGCAAAAAATGGAAAGACAAAGACACAGAGAGAGAGAGAGAGAGTACCTGGGGGAGAAAACGCAGGGAATCGAATCGCTGGGCTCGCAGAGAAGCTGTGTTGGCAGCGATTGGCGAAGAAGATGGGGAAGGAAGCGAAGCGAAGCGCTCTGCGGAAGCATCTGCAGGTTTTCCCAAATTCGCCCACATACCCTCCTCCTCACCATTTCCCAGATCACAAGACAGTAAGTAAACCCTAACCCTAAGAAACCCTGCAAAACCCTAAAACACCCACTTCAGCTTAAACCCTAACCCTAAGAAACCCTGCAAAACCCTAAAACACCCACTTCACCTTAAACCCTAACCCTAAGAACCCTGCAAAACCCACTTCAGCTTAAACCCTAACCCTAAGAACCCTACAAAACCCTAAGACACCGACTTCCGCTTAAACCCTAACCCTAAGAACCCTGCAAAACCCGGAAATTGTGACTTCAGCTTAAACCCTAACCCTAAGAGCCTTGCAAAACCCTAAAACACCGGCTTCAGCTCAAACCCTAACCCTAAACCATGCCGGCCTAAACCCTAACCCCAAGAGCCCTGGGAAACCCTAAAACACCGACTTCAACTTAAACCCTAACCCTAAGAGCCCTACGAAACCCTAAAACACCGACTTCAACTTAAACCCTAACCCTAGGAACCTTGCAAAACCCTAAAACACCCACCTCAACTTAAACCCTAACCCTAAGAATCCTACAAAACCCTAAAACACCCACTTCAGCTTAAACCCTAACCCTAAGAACCCTACAAAACCCTAAAACACCCACTTCAGCTCAAACCCTAACCCTAAAACCATGCCATCCTAAACCTTAACCCTAAGAGCCCTGCGAAACCCTAAAACACCAACTTCGGCTTAGACCCTAACCCTAAACCATGCCAGCCTAAAACCCTAACCCTAACAACCGTGCAAAACCATAAAACACCAGCTTCAGCTTAAACCCTAACCCTAAGAACCTTGCAAAACCATAAAACACCGGCTTCAGCTTAAACCCTAACCCTAAGAACCTTGCAAAACCATAAAACGCCGGCTTCAGCTTGGAACCATGCTTGCCTAAACCCCTTACCCTAACCCATGCCAGCCCTAACCCTAACCCATGCCAGCCCAAACCCTAACCCTAAAACACTAACTGCAGCAAAGCGTTTCCCTTGCCATTCTGACGAATTCGCCCTGTTGGGGAAAAACGGCAACTCGGAGATTGGACTTTACAAGAACACAATTCAAGGGAACGTTGACGCAGAATGAATGATCAGATATACACAGGGCTCGCCAATCGAATGTTCCCCCGGAAACGAAATCTGGAGCTCGAGGGGGATCGAACGGAATGGGTCCCGAGGGCGAATCTCGAGCAGTTTGGAAATCGAACCAATCCAAAGACTCCATCGAAGGAGCTTTTGATCATATCCCAAATCTCGATTACTTGGCCAAGCATTCGACGCATGATCATCTATCTTGTTACTCCAGTTAATAGCATGATCAGAAAAGATCAAGGACTGAATTTTGCTGGAGCAACTGCATCTTCGCCGATTTTCCGCTCAAACCAAAGATCAAACAAGCAAAGAAAACCATTCATTTGTGTACATATTTGAGTGATAATACTGTGTGGCCAGATCTCAAATGGTAGAGATGTTGAACCAGCCAAATATAAGCAGCATCAATCAGCAAGCAAGCAACAAATAGACTGTTCCAGATCCAATTCATATGATTTGCTTTCAGTTTAGTGAGGTTGAAACAGAATCTACTACAGCTTGATGATGCCAAGCCATGGCTGCATCTACTACTGTCATCGACAGCTCAAATAAACCGGTAAACGTGCGAAATCAAGCCAAAAACACATACTGAATCTGCTCAACAGAGTAAAATCCATAGATTCCTTCCCATGGCTGCTATGTAGAACTCTATCCAAATATTCAATTTGCAGTGATCAATAAGCACCCAATATGAATCTCTGCAAGGAGTGTAAATCACAAATCAGTCTGGACACTCCTCCGCCTCCGACTTTCATCATGTACATATTCTAATTCTGCAGATAACTGACAATCTTGAAACAGTATACACACAGCATAACCATAGCTTTCTGCCCGTTTTATACCATGGCATACAAAGAAAGAGACTATGCTGCAATAGGATCATCCTTGTCACCTGAACTTCAAACAAATCTGGCTGCCAGAAGCTACCCAAAATACTTCTCCTCTGACGAGCATCATATACATTCACACAAGCCAGAATATGGCTCTCCTAGGAATACAAATGTTGTGTATATTAACAGGGATGGCTTTCCATTACTATGGTGCTACAGGCTACTTATCTTTCTTTGATTTGAGAGAATCCCCAAATGATTTATATATCCTTTTCCCCTTTTGCTAGATATGAGAAAGAACTTTTGTATTTCTACCCCATTGCTGCTGCGCCTGGTTGAACCTTGAGATTAAGATTACAATGATACAAAGAAGTGTTATGGCCGGCAACACTGGTAAGAAGGCAGAAGAAGCTGATATATGCAATCACTGATCATAAACGATTTCCGAAACTTCAATACCTGTTTCCTTCTCCCCTTTCTTTTGAAGGCATCCAACTGTATTGAACAATGTAAGAAGATAGTGATTTTCACCTCCCAGATATGTTCTCCTTTGGAGGCCTTTGTTCACTGATCTCTTCCAGCTCTTCTTCATCTGATTTTCTTCCTGCCTGTGCTTTCCAATAACTAACCAGCTTCTTTAACCGGATAACCTCTTTTGAAGATGTATTTTTACTTGCATCATTAATAATTGACCGCACTCTTGTTGCATAGCTGGAAGGAAGCCAATGAAAAGATAGCAGTTGCCATCAGAACTAGCTCAAAAATTACTCGCACAACAATGCCCCAAATCATAATCATATACATCTTAAAGAAAAGGAAACGTTTTATCAAGAGGTCAGAATAGTGAGCTCCAGGATCTCATACAGTGCAAACAGTTCACTATGCAGTTACCAGAAGATCAGCCATGATATTTAGCAAATTATTTGTAAGTTAGCTACAATTAACTTCAAGAAATACAGACTCGTTCCCATGATGGTACAGTAGCGATTACACCTGACGACACAGTTCATAATGGTTCATTACTGAGAATGTCCTTACACAGATTTGGCCAATTATAACGTTGTTTGTTAATATGAATTTCCTCAAGCAGACAGCCAATTGATGAGATAAAGCCAAGATATAGAAAAAAGAGATAGTGGCATGACAAAGAACACCAAAATGCAATCCACAGCAATCATACAAAACTCATAAGAACCCAGCCAGAATCGTCCTCAAGAACAAATTATTGCCTTGTCAAGAATTCGATCTTAGTTCCCATGATGATAACATAAATATTTCACGCAATGAAAGATCAGTTTCAGATGGTGCATTAGAGAGAAATTCCTTACAAAGTTTCAGCCAATTAGAATATGGTTCATTCATGAAAATTTCCTTACACAGATTTGGTCAATTACGGTGCTGTAACAAGAAAAGCCAGACGTGATTCACAGCAATTATATACTTAACAGGAACCCACATAGTATTACTCTAAAGCATGTATTCACATCGTTTAGCGTTAAAACATTTCCAGGAAAGTAGGTTAAGATCAAGAAACAGGACGAAGCATAGTAACAAGCAAAGCATAAAATAGGACGAAAGATCAAGAAATTGCTAGCAAGGATTCATAGTAACAAGCAAGCTTTCTCTTAATGGCATGTGTTGCATACCTGAGGGAATTATGTGTTTCATCTAGATTTGAATCTGCTGGAGAAATATTAACAAACATGAGTGTTTTCGCATTTCCACCAAGAGAGTCGCTCATAAGCATAGTCAGCTTATGGTTCCTGTATGGTATATGCTGTGTATCTGTTGATAGCGCACTTATGACATCACCAAGGGCTGATAAGGACTTATTGATGCTTTGAGCTTCTTTCAATTGCTCTCCAGCTGAACCAGACTTCTTTATCCTCTCAGATCCAGCTAAATCAACAAAGCTCAGCTGTCAAACAAAAGAGGCCAATTGAGAACAAATCTGTTGACAATCCACCAGGACAGAAATTCCACCAAGCTTAGCAAATAAATGAGATGATAAAACAGCGAGCTTTGAAAATTTTCATTCAGATTTGCCGTGATTTGAAAAATGCTCATAGTTTAGTGTGGTTTATGAAAGGATCACCGCAAAGATGCTAGTTCCTGCGAGTTATAGAGCTCAAGGCTCCTATGTAAATACCTTTCCCTTCACTTGTATTTGTGTTTGAAGATTTGTGCTCTCGATGATCACAGACAGAATGAGATGAGAACGAGAACTTTCAGCATTCATCTGAGTTCCAGAAGTATGTCGCTGCTCCAAACCTTGGGCAACTATTGCTTGCAAATCCTCTCTTGAAGTAATTGTTACAAGTGTTGAATTTTCTACCACCACCAATCCCTTACAAAAAGGACAATGAGGAAGACAAACGTAAATCCATCATGATTCATTAACCTTCATAACCCAGCTATTGTCAATACAAGAAATGTACCCTGGAATCCTTTTTAACTTCAAGTTTCTGTTTCTTTGCATTCTTTGGCCGCAGTAAATCAACCAGTGTATCTTGATAAAGTTCGATCATGTATGCCTGTTTGGGCATGCGTATTAGAGTTTATTTCGACATATTAGACATGTTCAGAAAATTCCATAAACAATATAGCACCTTGAGGGAGAAGCAGAACTTATTGCTGTCTCTTTGTAAAATTCTGAAAAGTTCCTCTGTGGCTCGTGGTGTCAGTCCAGGGTTACCCTCGGAACCGTAGATAGTAAAGGTTTTTCCAGACCCAGTCTGTCCGTATGCAAAAATGCAAACATTGTAGCCATCAACGGCAGATTGCACTAAAAACTACACAAAAAGCATCTAGAGTTTAGATATTTTAATCTGCATGAAACAAATAAAAGAGCTTATTTTGCTACAATAAGATCTCGGGATTCATTTTACCTTCGTACTCTCAAAAACCTCTTCTTGCGTAGCATTGCAATCAAAAACATGATCGAACTGATGCTGTTTAGATTTGTCATCTTTCCAAGGGTGTTCCAATGTGAACTCATCTGGAGATGCGAGGACTGTCTTCTGGCCCTCTGACAGTTCCTTTTCACTTATTGGCCTCCAACGAGCATAGACCCTAATTTTCCCCTTCATATCTTCAAATAAAAGGAGTTCTAATTAAACCAATTTTGTCTAAAGTAGCACACTTAAATGTGTGAATCTGCTTAACTTGTACACTTAGTTTAGCATCACCCACCTTCCATCATATTAAAATAACGCTTCCTTAGAATCTGCTCTTCTTTGTAAAGAGATTCAAGTTCAGCAAGCTGTTCTGCCTGTTTCTTCAAAATAGATGCCGTTTGAGCATTTTTCCTGTCAATATCCTGTCATAATACGAAGTTGTCCCAGGACGGGTACAAACTATTAGTAGACAGGAACTGTGAGAGAGGTAACTCGAGTTAAGAATATTAACCAATGAACTTCATC
Organism: Azolla pinnata; assembly: GCA_037176905.1. Lineage (NCBI taxonomy): Eukaryota > Viridiplantae > Streptophyta > Polypodiopsida > Salviniales > Salviniaceae > Azolla > Azolla pinnata. Next base: position 92,197 of record JBBBWG010005558.1, read on the forward strand.
AGTAACACCTTACCTCTTTCATTTCTCTAAGTTCTTCTAGTTCTTTCAGGCTTCCTTGTAGAGCTTCGAGCTCAGAAGTTCGAAGCGCTAACATAGACTCTACCACACTGAATTCCTGGGTCTGCTCCATCAGTTTCTTTTCCAGCTCTCCTATTCTTTTCCTCATGTTGTTACGTTCTTGAGAAATTTGTTTCTCTAAATTCTGGGCCTACATCAAGAAAGACCATCCACACGGTTAACGTAAGATGAACCATAGTCTGAAGTTCCTTGACGGTTTGCCATGCCTACCTCATTCAGTTTCTTTTTCTCAGCCCTGCTAATTTTCTGCTCAAGCAGCTCTTTTTCGCTGGCCAGTTTTTTTGCACCGTCCTGAGCTGCGCGCAGCTCTTCTATACGCATCTTCAACTCATTTTGAAGATCAACGATCTGAGAAAACAAGATATATCAATTCTCTCAATCAATGGCATTATTCGGATATTGTACAACTATTGAACTTTAGATGGCCCCGCATTATATCCATCTTATTTTGTCGGCTTGATAGCATTTACTACACATCAAGACAGAAGTATATTCTACGATTGACATTTAAACCATAAAATTTACCTGTGTATGAGACACTGCATCTGCCAGTTTGTCAACACCTTGTTTTAAGTTCGCTTTCTGTAGTAGATTCTCTAAAGCAATATTCTCATTTCTGGCAGCCTATATAGAAAATTCCACTTCAGTCCTCCAATTACCATTCCTCTATCCAGCCTGTACATACCAGGCTCTCACTCCCTCAAGATTTCATAGGCATACATACTTAATAATTTATCTTTATTTGAGATTAGCGTCTCTTGTTTCTACTCTGGATAACTACCTGCATACATGGGTTTGGCCTCGTGGACCAGTTCGGGCCTCCTAGACCTTAAATACTTTCTGTATTGTGTCTTAAATTTTTTCTGGATACTCATATAAATGCATTTTTTTTGTCCCCTGGGCTAGTTTCAACCTATTACAGATGTAAAAAATATTGTATATATAAATATTTCTTGTAATATTAACTATCTAGCTCCAGTCAATATTCTAAAGTGTGCTCTTGACGTTCATGTTTCACCTTTCTCCAGATCACACGCTGCACTTTTGAGCTTTACTCTTTTTACTGACTACATGTGACTCTATGATAATGCTATGGCACTTGGACCAAACATTAGAAAATCAACAAGTTATGAATGCCGTTTGAAGTTATCACTTTTATAGTTTTTAGTAAGCTCCAAGGTTCACTGCATTCTGATTCTGGATCTTGGGATCATTTTTGCAAAGTTAGCTGCACATTAGAAACAAAAATCAACAAGCTGGATACCACTCATCAATCTCAAACTATCACTTCCCCCCAAAGGAACTGTATGATTCTATATCAATCAAGAACGGCATATCAATTTGATTATTTTCACCTATATGACTTTAATATTCAGGCTTTTCATAGTTTTAATAGAACATACATGGATTGAGGCTTCTTTATCTTCTAAAAGCTTGCTCAATGCATTTTTTTCTTCAGTCATCTCAGATAATATCTGCTGGGCTGCATGAAAAGAGTCTTTTTGGCCTTCAATTTCCTCACATAGTTCCCCTTCTCTTTTTTCTCGGAATCTAATCTCTTCAGTAAGCTGTAAATGGTAAACATCAGGAAGCTGTTATAACATGCACTTACAACTACATGATCCAGATTTACCATGCACCTACTAAAATTCACTTACTTGATCAATCTTTTTCTGTGCTTCTTCTAAGAGTTTAGACATTTCTTGGATCCGTTTTTCATAGAGCTCTATACCAGGCGTTTTGACATTTGCTACAGTTGATTCTCCATTATTTTGTACAGCACCATTCGTAACTAATCTTGTCTTTGAGTACCGCCTTAGCATTACATCATTGATGTGAGTTTGGAGTGCCACGCATATCTCTTCTCCCTATAGAACAGAGACATTAAGTTATAATGCTTTACAAGTTATCACAATAGTTGGAAAATCTCTCCTAGTTTTAAAGCATATTCAAAATATGGCTTTCAATATCACCGTAACAGATTGAAAAGCTTTTTACTTCTGAAGCACATTCAAAAGAAGGTTTTTCATAACACAATGTTCACACCTGTTTAGTATCAAACTGAAAGATGTGAAGGACACCTGCAACACGCATTTTAAAGAAAACTGCCGTGTTGCTGCTACCAAACTGCATAATGTCACGAAGCTCTGCAGAGTGCAGATATTCCTTGGGAACGGGCCGAAAAAAATGAACCTTCCAAACACAAGATAAGACAACAGTTGTGATCAGATACAGCACTAAAGTCAAAAATGTTGTATCTGCGCTAAAGCTGCAAACTTACTCCACGTTTATTTATTCCGAGTACGATGCGTCCAGGAAGAAGGCCAATGGGATCCTCAATTTTACGAGCGCTGAAGAAAACAGAATTGCCATAAGGAAGCAAACGCAACATACGAAGAAACTGCTGCCGTGCATCATCTCTTGACAAATTCTCCTGCATAAAACAGTTAATGAATGTAAAGAAACAACACGATCAAACCAGGGGAAAGCTATCTTGCCCTAATCATTGAGAATTACCAATGACCGGTAGCGTGAAATGACATCACTATCCCAGTCCTGCCTAGTACGTGTAACTGCTACTTGTCTCGGCAAGGAATGGTCGAGCAATGCAGGCCATTCTCTGCAATACCATACGAATGTGTCACAGAAAGGTGCTTCTGTTATAGAAAGTAAACACTGCTCTTCTACACTCACACATTCGTCTCAGGATTAGGGACAAAACCCATCTCCGCAAATATTTGCAATGCTGCTAGCTGTGCAGCATCATCCCTTCCCACCGGATAATTCCCCAACAAATAATCATGCCTCAGCTGCAGTAAGAGAGTATAATAACATTACTTCACTTAACACAGCTATTTAACATCCTTCCCACTCCAGTTATGGCAGTTGGGTGATTACATACACAAGTTCCATGATTGGTTACTCATAAAAAGAGAATATAATAAACACAAACCAAGTATATGATAGGACTTACGGTGTTCTCAACACCATCATGACCATGATAATAGCACATCCACGAACGAAAAGATGAATTTTACGCGTGTGCAAACTTATATGAACATGATAGCACCTAATTGCATTATATATGCTAGCAATCAGTAGAACAAATAAATTCTTGGCCCAAAATCTTAGTTTGATATGCCAGGAAAATAGTGTTGATAAGAGTTTCCTGCTCAATGAGGCACAGGTTTGATAAGACAGCCATACAAAAAACAACCCCTACCTGAACATATGACAGTTGTACAAACATAGGTTCTGTAATGGTTTCATCTGATTCTCGGAAAAGCCGCTTCTTAAATACAAGTTTGCATTGGATTATCTCTCCTTTACTCCGCTCTTTAGAAGCTTTAAATTCAATAAGCAGATCTCCAATTAACCTGTGATCATCCAAACCTATATACTCCTCTGCAAGGAAATCTAATAACTACATCAGATGTGAAAACCAAAATCTGATTTGCTTATTTGCATAAAAAAGATTCAGCGACCTACCACTTCCTACTTCTGATGTTTTGGAGCCTGCCAGCACCTTCCGACATTCAAATAAACTAAAGGTATTAAAATATGAGAGCTTGATTATGCCAGCAAGTTCCTGATATATAGAAAACAAAAATGGAAACGACTAAGCCATTTAGTTGCTAATAAGCACTTCACAAATTCATACCCCGGCCACAGAGAACCCACCAGATTCCTAATTATTTAATGTAACAAAGACAAATTAAATAATAATCTCAATGACAACCCACATGAACAGCCTGTTGAGTTATGCCATTCCTCATCTTGTTTCAAGTTATTACCTCCACAGCCTCTGCCACTGTAGTTGAGATGTCGTATGTCACTTCTTCAAAAGTATTGTCCAGAAAGAAGGCTATGGTGGTGAGCTTGCGGCCTGCAAGAAGAGCTTCAATCTCATCGTATGAGGGCACAAAGCGCCTTGACCCTGCCTTAGTGGTTCGCCGTAAGGCATTCCAGCTCTTCAATGCAAGAGCCTGTACTTCCAGATCCACATCTTGAGCATGTGCGATTTCATGCACATATTCAGACAAATATGCGGCAACATCTTTTCCAGGCGGCATTGCTGATGCACAAAGATATAAGAGCTCCCATGCTTTCACTAGAGAGAATCTGCAGACACGGTAGGGCATAAAATAATCGAGAATCTACAGTGAATGGCACCAATTCCATAGCTAGTAAAAACTTAAACTGATCTCTCAGTGTCGTCAATGGTCCTACTTAAGTAGTTGCACACCTGTCTGGGTTATTTCGGGTCTGTTTGGATACTTGTATGAAAAGCTCATCCCGTAGTTCAGCTCGTTTAAGAGTATGCTTGTAAAGTTTGTTTATGATCTCTACTTGGTCTTGTGCCGACAATGGTGTTGCTGCAGAAGATCCATCTATCCCCATATACTTAAGAACTAGCTGAAACAGCTTCACAGCACGACCAATAAGATCATTGTTGATCCGAAGAAGCGAGGTTGGGATTGGATCCTGGCAAAACCAACACCGAAAGATGAAGAAGAATCTAACGGTCATGAAAAGAAAAATGCTTCATTGATCAGCATCTCATGTTTCTTGAGCCAAAACGAAGGGGCACCTTTTGAAAACAGAGCATTTCCTCGATCGTATATTTCTCTCTGCCTTGGGGTGCCACCGATCTTTTCGAGAAGAAACCTCGCTTGCCACCTGTCTGCAGCTGCTTCTGCATCGATCTTAAGAATGCATCAACCTAATCCGATGGAATCAGAAGAGCGATCAGTTCTGTCGTAGTCGGAATGGAGAGCAGAAGGCCAAAATTGCAATAGGCAGTTGTTTTCCTTACCTGGAATTTCTCGAGCAGCGGAATCGTCCCAGCCAATTCTGTAAGCGATGACATTGGTGAAGTTCTCGGTGTCCTGCTCATTTGAACATGGAAGGATATTAGATCGACTATCTGATCTCTTCCTGAGAAGTATTTTCTACACATTGATGCTACGAATATGCTCCTAGATGCACAGGATTTGAAGAGAGCTCGAGCAAATCTACCATTACAAATCACGGATCAGACCCTGAATCTCTCAGATAATACCTGCTGATCTGCTCACATCTCCCTCTCTTTCTCTCTCTTTCTCTCTCCCTCTCCCTCTCCCTCGAGCAAAGAGAGAAATACACAACAATGGGAAAGGAGGAAACGACTTACTGTGAACAGTCTGTGCCGTCGCTGTCATACTCATCACCTGCAAGAGAAGAAGGAGCTTTAGGGTGCGTGGGGAGATCGCCATTGCTCAGTGAGGAGCGCTTGCTGGAAAGAGGAGGAACTCCCAGAGCAGACATCTTGGGGTTAGGTTAGGGGAGGAGGAGGGAGGGAAGGGGAGAGGAACGTGCTCAAGGGAAATCTTCTGCTTTCTGCTACTATCAGAACCAGCACCACCAATGTCGGTGCTACAGAGAAGACGAGGTTAGACTGTCCCAGCGAAGCCACATTACAGGCGAGATTGCTTCTTCGGGCCGCAGGTGCAACAAATGCATCTCCTTGTGGAGCTCTGATAACTCCCAACGGAGCAAGAGCCTAGAAGAGGAGACGAGCAGAGAGGAGCCTTTGCTGCTGCTGCTTCCTTCTTCCTCTTCTTCTTCTTCTTCTTCTTCCTTCTTCCTTCTTCCTTCTTCCTTCTTCCTTCTTCTTCCTTCTTCTTCTTCCTTCTTCTTCTTCCTTATTCTTCCTTCTTCTGCTTCCTCCTTCTTCTTCCTTCTTCTTCTTCCTTCTTCTTCCTTCTTCTTCCTTCTTCTGCTTCCTTCTTCTGCTTCCTCCTTCTTCTTCCTTCTTCTGCTTCCTCCTTCTTCTTCCTTCTTCTTCCTTCTTCTGCTTCCTCCTTCTTCCTTCTTCTTCTTCCTTATTCTTCCTTCTTCTGCTTCCTCCTCCTTCTTCCTTCTTCTTCTTCCTTCTTCTTCCTTCTTCTGCTTCCTCCTCCTTTGTACCGGATAGTACAATCTACTGCAAAGCTCGAGGCACAGACGGCGGCAAAAACTGGAGATTTTTGCTCGGAGAACTGAGAGCTCCTTGTGCGCCAACTCCCGCTGATGCCTTCTTCTTCTGCTGCTGCTGCTGCTTCTTCTTCGTCGTCGTCGTCGTCGTCGTCTGAAGCTTTCTTGCTTCGCCTTTCGTCTGCTTTCTATTCCTGTGTCGGAGCTCGACGAAATGGCGGATCTCTCAGAAGAAACAGCACACAGACAGAAGAACTCTAGGGATTCTCTTCTTCTTCTTCTTCTTCTTCTTTTTGCTTCTTCTTCTTCTTCTTCTTTTTGCTTCTTCTTCTTCTTCTTCTTCACTCATTCATGTCTTTGTTCAATTTTGATGTGTTCTATTTTTACCAGGGAAAAAAGCTGAGAAGAATACAGAAGAACAGAAGAAATCTGAGATTGATACAGAAGAACAGAAGAAATCTGAGATTGATACAGAAGAATAGAAGAAATCTGAGGTTGATA
>JBBBWG010005559.1:0-12080 GCA_037176905.1 Azolla pinnata
GCGTGCGCCGCGCACGGGCATTCCGCGCTCGCCGGCCGCGCGTTCGAGCGCGCCCTCCAGCTCCATCCCCGCCTCGCGTTCGCACACGTCTTCCTGGCGGAGTCCGCTGTTCTTGCTCCTGCTCCTCCGATGACGACACAGCCCGAGGAACACCGTGCCTGCTGCCCCAAGCCTGCTTCAGCAAAAGATGATGATGGATTTACCAACCCGTGTGTTTCTTCTCTCTCAATGGTGTGATGATACTTCAAACCGTGGGGCATCTGAGCAAAGTCAGTCAGTCAGTCGGCGCCAGACCAATAAAAAGGCCATGCGAATGCAACCGGTCGGCGCCAAACCCATAGAAAAAACAGCATGCGAATGCAGGGTTTCGAACCCTGTACATCTTGCACGTCAAGCAAGTGCTCTACCAATTGAGCTACATCCGCTTGGATGCTTCCCCGTCATTAAGTATATTGGAAAAATCTCTTAATGAATACAAAAAATTGTCATACCTGAGCTTCAAGCCAACGTCGAGAGGTCTGTTGAGGTAGACGGACTTGGATTGTGACTTTTGCAGACACATGTTGGACGCTGAGAAATGGCCCGAATCGCCCGACGTGGTGATCCCAATGCAAAGGCTCGATGATGACCCGAAACTAACCTCCAACCTTTGTGTAGCAGCCCTCGATGCTTGAGCAAATCGGGCCTTCCTTCAGTCGCCCGGCCTGCAGACGCAGCTCTAGAAACCCGCATTCGTATACATGTTGGACATGAGAACATACATGCTGCTGACTTCTTGCTCGAGCTCCGCCAGATTCACGGCCTGGTCAAAGGCCGTCTCGGCAAGCTCCAGACAACCGCCATTGGCGCGGCAAGCTGCGAGCAAGGACACGTACATGGTCACGTCGGCAGGCATCGGCAAGCTCCTCCACAAGCTTTCGAGCCGCCGGAAATCGCCAGCCCGTCCCAGGCCATCAACCAACAAGCCGTAGTGCCTCAACCCTGGGACCGTCTCGCAGCAGCCCCTCGTGATCTCCTCGAAGTATCCCAGACATTCGGGGACGAGGCCATCGTGGGCACAAGCCGATAGGACACAGCTGAACGAAACCGGGTCTGGACACGCCCCTGACAGCTTCAAGCTCTCGTACATGCGCAGGCTACCTGACGCGTTCCCCTCCGCCGAGTATCCTTGGATACCCGCCGTCCATAACACGATGTCCGGCTCCTCAAACTCTTCCAGGACCAGCCACGACTCGAGAGCGCTCGCGCACTGTCCGTACGCCCGCATCAGGCCCGCGGCCACCTGAGGAGCGGTTTCACACCCGCCCGACACGACGCCAAAGTGAACACCTCTGCATGTGTCCAAGCTCCGCGACTCGCCGCAGCAACGGAGGACGGCGATCAACGAGCTCCGGTCAATCGCCACACCTCGATTCGACATCTCGCGATAGAGCTCCAGAACCGTCTTGTCGGGGCGATTCTCATTGCCGTGGGCAGCAGTGAGCAAGAAGGCGTTCCACGCATCGGGAGGAGCGGGTGCCGGTAACGCCGTGAGCGCGGCTCTGGCCTTCTGGGCGAACCCGCACTTGTAGTGCATGGTGGCGAGACTGCTGGCGAAGGCAGAGTCGGAAGCATGCCCTCCCTGGATCGCATCCGCATGCAAGGCGTCCGCGATTTCCGACCTGCAGGAGCGCCGGAGCCTGCCGCAAGCACGGATCGCCAGTTCCATGGTCCTTCGATCGTGGATCCAGCCCGGTTCGATCCGCAGCATGTCGCGGTACAATCTCAGCGCTTTCTCCGCATCGCCCCGATCGACGCAAGCCGAGATCGTCGCATTCCAGGGCACGATGCCGCCAGGGCGTGGCGACGCCAAGAAGATGGCATCCGCTTCATCGGCGGAGCTACTACATCTGGCGTAGACGGCGAGCAACGTGGTAGCGAGGAGCGGATCCAGAACGAGCTCGCTCCGTTTCGCAATGTCTGCATGCAAGGCGCGACAGATCTCGAGAGGCGCGGCAGATGAGGCCGATCCCCCATCCTCCTCCCCAGAGCTACCGATACTGCTACTGCTACTCTTGCCACCAGCACCACATGCCTTGAGAGCACAGACGAAGCTATGGCGGCTTGGAACAACTCCTTGAGCCTGCATGTGCCTGAACAGCTGCAACGCCTCTGTCCTGCGCCCGTCGTCCGCGAATGCCGATACCAAGGAGGTCCACATCACCGCATCCTGATGCGGCGACGACACGAACACATGGGTTGCTTCGGACATGGCCCCAAATCTGCTGCACAACGCTATAAGGCTCGGGGCCACCCACCGCCCTCTTCCTTGCCTCCTGGCATCGGAATACGCCGAAAACCCGATCTCCAAAGACCTCGATTTCGCCAGCTTCGTTGCTTCTTCCTCCTCCTCTTCTGCTCGTTTCGATTCGGCGAGAATCGTGCACGCTTGGCAAGCGCCCGCAAAGCTCACGTGGTCGAGCCTTGCGCCTTCCTCCTCCTGCATCTGCCGATACAAGAGCAACGCTCTTCGCGCGAAGCCGTGCTCGACGTATGCCAGCAGCATCGCGTTCCACGCGATGCCATCCCTTCGAGAGCACCTGACGAAGGCCTCCTCGGCTTGCCGCAGATCGCCGAAGCCGCTGTACATGTTGATGAGCTGCGTGGCGATGAAACGGCTAGCAGGGAAGAGCCCTCGAGCAAGGCAATCCCCATGGATAGCTCGCCCGATGATCTCCACAGCCATGGGTTTCTCCTCCCTCTCCTTCTCCTTCTTCTCCTTCTTCTTCTCCTTCTCCTGCTCTGATGCTCCCATGGTGCATGCCTTGAGGGCAAAGACCATGGTGCAAGGATTCGGCTCGATGCCCTGCTGCTGCATCCGCACATACGAGCGCAAGACCTGGTCATCGGCATGATCCGCCACATACCCCGACATGAGGGCATTCCATGAGACCACATCCGGCTCACGCAATGCGCAGAACACATGCTCCGCCTCCTCCACGGCACCACATTTGCAGTACATGTCGATGAGGGCGGTGGCGAACGATGCATCGCCAGCATCAGCATCATCATCGCCAGCATCAGCATCATCATCGCCAGCATCGAAGAGATGGGCGCTCTTGGATCGAGCATCTGCATGCAAAGCTCGGCCGATGAGCAATACCTGGTCTATGCTGCCATTGCTATCACCATCACCATCACCGTCACCGTCACAATCGCCATCACCGGGGCCACTGCCAAGGATTCCACATGCTTGGAAAACAGACATGAATGTCGCTCGCCCCGCTGCGGCGATGCTACCACATTCTGCTTGCATCTGCCTGTACAAGAGCAAAGCCCTCTTCGCCCGGCCATGCTCGACATACACTGAAAGCATCGCATTCCACATGCGCGGATCTGGATCGCTGCCGTGGCGGAATTTGCTCTCCGATTCGGGGCAAAACCTGCCAGATTTGCTCTCCGATTCGGGGAAAAACCTGCCGGATTTGCTCTCCGATTCGGGGCAAAACCTGCCGGATTTGCTCTCCGATTCGGGGCGAAACCTGCCGTATTTGTTCTCCGATTCGGAGAGAAACCTGCAGAATATGCTCTCCGATTCGGGGAGAAGCCCCAATCTCCCATACATGCGCAGGAGCGCGCATGCGGCGCAGGGATCGTCGGAAAGCCCAGTTCTCGCTGCGAATCCATGGAGTCTGTGGCCATGCCTGGCAGCATTGCGCAGGGAACGGCTCCCGCATGCCTTGGAAAGGCTCATCAGAGCGTGTGGATTGGGCTGTATGCCGTCTTCTTGCATGAGATCGAAGAGCTTGAAGGCATCGGAGGAGCTTGTCGCCGCCGATGCAGAGATGAGGGCAGTCCATGCGAAGGCAGATCTGTGGGGGGATTCCATCAGGGTATGGGCAGCTTGATGGATGAAGCCACGTCTGGCGAGGGAGGAGACGACATGGTCGGAGACCTGCGGGGATGTGAAGAGAGTGGCCATGGATTACTGCTGTTGCTCCTCCTCCTCCTCCACTTCTTCCGCTGCTGCTACAGCTGCTGCTGCTGCTTCTGAATCATCTTGATCCATAGCCATTGAAGGAGGAGCTCTCTTCACATTCAAGAAAACAGAGCTTGAAACTGCACGTGATACCACCTCTGAACTACAGAAAATACACATAGAATGCATCAGATGCTACATACAGCCCTAAGGGTTTAGGGTTTAGGGTTTCGCAATCCAAGCTTACAATGGACACATTGAATGAAGCTGCCATTTTTCTAGCTTCAAGCGTCCATATGATCTCAAACCCCACAGTTCAGCTCAGCTCCTCCGACAGGAGTGAGAATCATGCTAATCATCATCACATAATAGGTTTTTCAACATACAAAAAGAAGGTACCTGAAAAGAAGTCGATTCTTCAGCAGCACAAGGTTCTTCACACATTGACATTACACATAGATACATCGAAATATGAATGATGTAAAGGAAAGGAGAGAGAGAGGGAGGGAGGGCGAGAAACCAAACAGTGTTTTACTCCAAGCATGACACAAGTTGGGCATCAAAGAACACTTGCACATACTTTTACCATATAATCAAATTCAATTTCTTGAGTTCATCAAATGTGATGCTTACAACCAAACAGAGGCTCTTCTTGCATGCAACTTGATTTCCTGAGCTCATCCATATGATTCTTGTCATGGGTTTCATAGTTCCACAGGTTTTTTGTCACGGTAAATCCCAGGATAGCCATAGAATTATGATGACGACAACAAAGGCGCACTGAGCGAAAGGAAATGCGTTTTTAGGAAGCTGCTTCTCCAGCCGCTATCATCGTAGGGGAAGACGCTTCCCATCCACAAAAATGTTCACTGTTTCATAACTGTAGAGATGTCATATGCTACGCTGAAATGGACGCCACATGCCAAGCAATCACATATAAAAAGGAAGCAAAACAAAAACACTCGATTAGAATGTGTTAGGTGTACAACGTTTTCACTGAGAAGCAGTCAAGCTCCCAATCGAATCTATTTGCCCATCACAGCCTTGGGATGTTGTGGAACTGAGAATACATTACACTATCTGTAAATAGGAGCCCACATCAAATGATATTCCTGCATGTGTTGAACCCAATCATTCAAAAATTAATGAGAGGTAGATATGAAAGGTAACAAAGCATTGATCTTTATTATTAGAGTATAACAACTGGTTGAAAACCTTCCAATCCATCCTCAATTAATGGCTTCATTGGAGACCTTAAAAAATACAAGATTGCATACCCTGGCAGACATTTACCAAAACAAGAAAGGAATCAGCGTTAATGCCATGTTGTGAAACTACAATAAATCCATTATTTAGAATTATATTTATGCCAGCAGAAAACAAACACTGAGAATAAAACCCTAATCCGATCGAATTTCAGGATTGACAATATTTACTTTCGAAACGTTACGCCCATACAGATGTCGAAATGAAGATTAAGCCCATGGAAAAGAAGAAGATTATACCATTAAAAAGTCGTGGTACTCAGAAATTCTTCAAAATTCGATCTTCATCTACACCCTTGCCAACCAAAAGGGCTGACACATCCTGAATGGTCGAACATATTCTTAGATTATGACATGTTATGGCAATGAAATCTCTCTGAATCGAAAAAGAAGACAATTGTTGTCCCCCCCTCACCTGTGCCATCTCTTTTTGTCCACACAAGATTGCCCCTGTTTGAAGGGGATCGAATAGAAGTTCTGACTTTGCGAAGGCCGCCTGGACACACAATATCAAAAGGGTGGGATGAGGTGATTTCATTCCACAGACATAGATCAGGTTGGCTTGAAGCTTTACACTGTGACTAGATACATACCTGGACATAGCCATGCTCTCCAAGCCATTCATCATCAGGCTGTGACAGGACAGGTACAACCTTTACCCCTGAAGCTTCCCACTCCTTGAATCTCTCCTATTGAAAAAATATATATAAGACAGTCTCCACCTGATTTCTCCCACATTTCAACCTGCTAAGCATAAACATGATTCAATGATAAAAATGAATGACATACCTGATATGCCATTCTTTTCAGATTTCTGGTGCCGTAGTATAATCTCACATCAGATCTCTTGCTCGCATCAAATCCAGCTTCTATAAGTGACCGGATTGGACTGTTTTAACCAAAGAAATTGCTTCCAAAAAATTATAAAACGAGCAAAACCTAGTGTATGGCCAGTTTACAATTATATAACTTTGAAATTTCACTCAATAATTTGTATATAATAACTAGAATATCAGTTGATTCATAACTTCATTGCACATCAATACATACTGCCCAAAATATTAAACACTAACATTATGGGTCTCTTTCATAATTTTAAGTGTATCAGACTCCACTAAGGATCTGAGTTAAGTGGCATTATGCCTTCATTCTAAATCACGAGGATACAAAAAGAGTACCTCAGTCTATCATGGTCACATATATCAGTCCTAACTTCGATCTCCATACATTTCAAATGTGATGATGGAGAAAAGGAAATAACATGTTGATACAGTTACAGTTTAGTCAAAACAACAAGATCTCACCTGAGAGCGAATTAGATTCACCAAGAAAAGGCCCCGTAATCTCAGTGGACATGTTGAGAGGAGACGAAGTTTAAGGTGGTTAAAAACAACTTGAGCTATCTGGTGGAAGAGGTAATTCCCTCATGGACAATAAAAAACCATTGCATTCTATTCCTACAATTGAAATTTGAGACTTGGGAAATACAATTATCATGAATGCACATCCAACATATGCTGGGAGAGATTGCATGAATCAAGCATAACCTGAGTCAAAATGACTAATGAGCACGAGTACGAGAAGGAAATACTTCTACTCTTACATCTAGAACAATAGGCAGCGCTTTTATTTGATTCGGCCGTGAATACATTGTAGCAGCATTCCTGTTGTTACAAGCTGCAACTGTCTCTCTGCTGTGAATAGTTACTACTAACACTATCACAGTTGCAATACTGAAAATCAGGTTTTTTTCATATTTTCCAGTCCCTTCCCTTGATATTTGCATGTTTTTATCTAACTGAAAAAGTCATAAAGATTGACAAAATTTTCTTTTGAAGAAATAAATGAAGCATTTTCATGCATACACGTGAGGGAAGCAAGCTCTTTTCTTCCAATGAAATTAAAAAGACAAGTATTTTCACAGTGACAAACATATACGTATACATACATACACAATGTACGTATGCATGCATCTGTATCAAATGATCAGAAGGTCCAGTGTTCTTGTATGTATCAAAAGGCTTTTCAGCAACCTTACTCTTTCCGGTTCAATATCTATCCATCTGTCTATCTACAGTGGCAACCATATATGTATACATGCACACATTATATGTATATATGCATATCCTATCAAATGATCAGAATGCAACCAGAGTTTTTTAACATATCGAAAGGCTTTTCCCCAAAGTTACTGTTTCCAATTTGATATCTTATCTACATGGATATACAGACGAATGTATGTACATATATCAAATGGTCGCATTCTGAGATTCGTGGTTTTTGATGTATCAAAAGGTTTTTGCACAAACTTACACTTTCCTATTCGATGAAACTACAAGAAGTAACCGACAACTCACAAGAGTATGGATTCAATGCTAACCTGATACCTGACCCAGTGGCGAACAAGAACACTGTCGAGTACACTTCGGGTGGAGAAATCTTATCCAAATTGAATCCATTCCCCATCACTTGGCTCACTTCAACCTTATCTCCTTTCCGGAGCCCACACAACAATCCGGCCGTAGACCCATCCACATACTTGATCAGAAATTCTAACCCTCCCGACTCTGCCATTTGCGGGGGTGAAGCTATGGCTAAGAACGAAGGCTTGCTCCCGCCTACTTTCATCTGCACGAACTGCCCGGCCTTCCTGTGACCTTTCCTCAGCTCCGGATTGGCAGAGATGTCGATGACGAGGTGGAAGAGGTTCTCGGCTTCTTCCTCGACCGACGCGATGGGGGCCTCGGCGAAGAGGACCTCCTGCTTCCAGACAGCCATGGTGATGGCGGGGGAGCTGGAGCTTCGGCGGTTTCCTCGGTCATTGCGAGGCTTCGCGGCGGGGGAGAGCTGCTGGGCGTGCCTGGAGGGCAGGAAGAGATGGGCGGCGAAGCGGGAGAGGGAGGAGACATTGGTGCGCAGATTGAGGGATGAAGGGTGTGCCATAGCGATCGCCATCGCGGCGATGGCCTTCTTTCTCTGCAGCAATGGAGAAGAAGGAAGAAGAAGAAGAAGAAGAAGAAGAAGTTGATGATGATGATGCTGGTGGTGATGGTGATGGTCATGATGGTGATGGTGGTGATGGTGATGGTGGTGGTGATGATGATGGTGATCATGGTGGTGGTGATGATGATGCGATGATGATGGTGATGATGATACTGATGATGATCATCATCATCATCATGGTGATGGTGATGCAGTGATGGTGGTTATGGTGGTTATGGTGGTGATGGTGAAGATGGTTGATGATGATGGTGGTAGTGGTGATGATGATGATGGTGGTGATGAGGGTGATGGTGGTGATGGTGATGGTGGTGATGGTGATGGTGAAGATGATGATGATTGTGATAGTGGTGTGATGATGATGATTATGATGCGGGTGATGGTGATGATGGTGATGGTGAAGATGATGATGATGATGGTGGTGGTGTGGTGGTGGTGAAGATGATGATGATGATGGTGGTGGTGGTGTGGTGGTGGTGTGATCACCTTCATCACGATCATCATCATCACACCACCACCATCATCATCTTCTTCTTCACCATCACCATCACCACCATCACCCGCATCATAATCATCATCATCACACCACCATCACAATCATGGTGGTGATGGTGATGGTGAAGATGATGATGATGGTAATGGTGAAGATGATGATGATGGTGATGGTGGTGTGATGATGATGATTATGATGAAGGTGATGGTGGTGATGCTGATGGTGAACATGATGGTGGTGGTGTAAAGATGATAATGGTGGGCATGATGGTGATGGTGATTAGTGTAATGATGATGATTAGAATGACGATGACGATTCATATAATGATGATAATTGTCAACACTGCTAATGATGGTGACGACAATGATGATGACGGTGCGCAAACAAGATCAAATGATGATGCAACGAGCACATGTAGGTTTCTAGGACTAGGGGTTTGTGGATTAGGGTTTCAAAATGAGGGCATTGGGTTTGAGATTAAGGTTATGCATGGGATTAGGGTTTCAAGATCACTGCTTTGGAATCGAGGTTGGGCCCGATAGGGTCGCCGCAAGTCAGGACAAGAACATCGGCTCTATCGATCATCTGTCTGCTTCAGAATATAGTGCCAGTTCATCAACATTTCACTGAACATGCCCATGCATATAAAACCATGGTCGATCCTTTGTTGAGATTAGTAAGTAATTTGGAGGTGCTCCCTTGTATTTATCGTAGTACATCTTGCCGTTAAGAGATGTTTGCTTTGAATGTCACTCCGCAAGTCACACTGGTCGTGTCATCTTGCTCCCTACTTAACTTCTTGAGCATCCAAATCAAGCCAAACTGATAGATTAAGAAGCCTTGTCTTTTCTTGCACGATCAACCCACTTACCCTCCTAATCCAACCCGATCATACATCGTAATCCCTAATCCCTTGATCTTGTCTCCAATCTTTGTATTAAAAAGAACTCAAAACTACAATCGATAAGGCAAAGAACTAACACCTCTATAAGTTCTGATTTCACTATTTAGATCTATAAACATAACCATATTACGATGAGTTTTGTGAGATGTCATATACTCATTAAGTACCAAAAGGGGTTATTTAGTAGAAAAAACATAAAAACGTTTGAGTGATTTCTCAAGTGATGGGGGGGAAGCCATACAAGAGGTCTCTTGTAGACGGGGATGAATCCCAAGTAAAGAAGAATTTTTTTTTTTGTTTTCCATGAATATTTGAATTACTTTGCAAGCCTTGAAATTGACTTTTTAAGATATGAACAATTTGTATCCAAATTCCACTAATGGTCATTGTTGGGGGCTCAAGTTCCTTTTGATATATGACATCTTCTTTTCCAAATGAACCATGTAATTACAGGGCTAATTTAACTCTCAGGGTTCGTCCTTGCAAATAGATTATTGTTGCTCACTCAACTTGACCCCTTCTCTAATGGCTTGTAAACCTTCAAAATAATATTCATTTGTTTCGAGACCTGACTCATAATCTATAGGTTATACTTTTAGGACTAGCCACATAACTGATCCCCATTTGAAAGTGTGTTTGTTTAATAGAGGGCAAGTAGCCTCACGAAGCGTCCCCAAATTTGATGGGGGCCCATTGCAATCCCATAGAACATGCCTTTATGTTTCAATTTCTTCATTGTAAAAAGAGAAAGGCAACACAAAAGTAAAATAACTTTATGTAATCGTTTTCTTACTGGTATAACTTTGTGTGCATTTTGTCAATCAATGGTAGTGATTTTTCTTTGAGGTTTTTTTTCTTCCTCATAATTATTGCCAAAAGAATTTCCCAAATTTATCGTATATACCGTGACTTGCCCAATAGTTAGTGGTTGCAAGGACATTTTACTTTTTTCTTGCATTATACGTTTGCCAAGCTTTACAAAATAACTAAAAAACTAATATTTTTTCTTCCTTGCAAGAAGGTGTTTGGTGAGATGTATTCTCCCAGGTCCCATATTAGTCTTTTTAATTGAAGAGTTCCTGAAAACTCATATCTGACAAGATATGCCTATCATAAGGGGATTAATATCAATGATCCATTTCTTTCTATGACAAGCCACAATTATGATTTTCTTAGAAGTGCATTATTAAGCTCGGAGGTTATAACTTTATGGAGAGATTTGTAAACAACCTAATGGGTGATTAAGAAGAATTTTTTTTGAATTATTTATATTTTCATTAATGTCTCGATGTCTTTACAACCCATGATTAACTTGATTATATGTTGATAATCATTATAAAATACTTTAAAACATTTTAAAATAGGTATATATATTTATTCATTTAGACTTATCAGATTAAATACTTATTACTTATCTTATTTATTTTAACTTTTTGTTTTACTATATAAATATTCAGTTAACTCTCTTTCCTATTGTCTCTCATTTTATTCTTTTTTTCTCATTTTCTTGTATTATTATTAATCTCTCTTGCTTTCAAGTAATATGTCGATTACTCTAAAATATTTTAGAACACTCGTTGTGAACCTCTAAATAAAGACCTATCTATTCACTTAAACCTATTCGTGTCAACATAAGTTTTCAAGTTTCATAATTAACCCACTTATCATACCATTTTTCCTCTTCGTAATATAAATATTCACTTAGCTTACTTGATTTTATCCTTGTCTCTCACAATGTTCCTTTTTTCATTTTATTTCTATTCTTAATCTCTCATCTATATACCCATCGACAATGTTGTTGGTTATCTAATGTTATGTTGTTGCAAAATGCGCACTTTATAATTGAAATATGTTTTAGAAAACCCTAACTTATTCTGCACGTATTTTCCGTTTTGGAACTGTCGTTTTTCTAAGTCAAATTTATAAATGTAAAAAATAATCTGACCTAGGGCTACAATTTTGTCTTGAAAGTGAACATGAGTCATTTTATAACCTTAAGTTTGGAATTTGATTTTCTACAATCTAGGACTGTATAAATTTACTAATGCTAGGAAATGGAATATGAAAAAAAATTCGTGATATATGGGTCTAATAAAATATAATCTTACATATTTATTTAACATACTTTAACATATTTAACTACGTATTGAACAATAGTATATTAAAATACATACTTGAAGTACTTTTAAACTTTTTATCAAACACTTTTAAAAATACGTAGCATACGCCGTGTAAGCATACAATACATGCTACATATGTAACAACCACGATTTAAGGCATGTTATAGGCAAAACCATGACCTGCAGGTTAACAATACTTTTCCTAACTTCACCTTATGCTTAATGGTAAGAAGGGTTGAAGATCGAATTGTTATCAATTCCACAATGCACAATAACTTACTGAGGGGGTCAAGCATCCATTTGAAGACATTGTATCGCATGTCCGATCGTGCACAACTCG
>JBBBWG010005559.1:12180-27818 GCA_037176905.1 Azolla pinnata
AATGCACAATAACTTACTGAGGGGGTCAAGCATCCATTTGAAGACATTGTATCGCATGTCCGATCGTGCACAACTCGGGTGCTGAAGGAATGTTTGTTTAACTAAGGAAAGGAAGCTATACCTACTCGAGCTTAACCAGCCGCTAAAATTGCACACACACACACACACACACACTCTTTGATGGGGTTTTTACTTTCTTGATGGGTGTTTGTTGAGGGCGGGGCGGGATTAGCGCATGCTTGACTCATCTCATCGTATAAGGTTGTGGTCTGATTATTTTTAGATATATCAAGGCAATGCGATATATATGCGATTGGAACTTGGGCAAATGGGGTTCTTGGTTTCTGTTGTGTTATTTGTGGGGAGTCACAAACCAAACACGCAAAGGCTTTGAAAGAGACTATATATGCGGTGTTTTTTTTTACACCCCTTCATGGATTGGTGGTTTGATCTTCCATCTCGGATACGATGCTTTGATAGCCACATGTATAAAAGAAGAAGAAGAAGAAGAAGAAGAAGAATCGAAAACAACGATCCCATACAAAGATTTGACTTTTAGTTACCAGCGAGTTGTGAGTCGGTCGTCACGAGTGATGTAGCGATGATGTTAACAGTGTCATGGGAAAATGATTAGCACGGGATTGGGGTCCATTCCTTCCTGGTCCCTAAACCGATCAAATCGAGGTGGAGTTTGACGCAAGGGCTGCTGCTGCTGGTCCAATATGGCTGCCAATAATTCGATGGACGAATGCTAGACTTCACCGTCGTGATTAGATCCGTATCATTGGAATTAATTCGCGCAGAGGGGACTAGTTATGGAAGAGGACCTTGTTTTAACAGTCAGTTGCAGAACCCTGAACCATGGCGCCATCTCTTCTGATAGGGCTCCATACATGTACCTGTATCTGAATCTCGATCCGTATTTTGTGGCGATGGACCCACCCACTGCATAATTGCCGGGTGTTGAAAGTCGGTATTTGGCATGCGTCCACACAGTGCGGCGTATTTGTTCGACCCTGGCTTTCTGTCAAAATCTAGCAGAAGAGTCCGACACAAAGCAAGCCTCCTTTTTTTTTTTTTAAAGAGGGAGTTCTCCTTTCAATTCTCCTCTTATCAAATCCATCCCCCTTGTTTTCTTCATCATCCTTAAGAAACATCATCCTTACCCCTTTGTGGGGAGCTGGAAAAAACGCCAAGCCTCTTCTTGTAAGCTCCTCCCAGAAGCCAAAAAAAGAAGAAGAAGAAGAAGAAGAAGAAGAAGAAAAGCCGAGATGGCCAACCCCAGATCTCAGCTCGGGCCGATCGAGGAAGCTCCCGACGACGATGAGAAGCCCGAATCGGCAGTGCGATCCGATCGCGGCGAGCATCGGGACGCGGCCACCGATGGGCATGGGCACGACGATCGCAACGACGATCGCAACGACGATCGCAACGGCGATCGCAACGGCGATCGCAACGACGATCGCAACGACGATCGCAATGGCGATGATGGTGGCGGCGATGATGATGATGGCGATGATGATGGCGGCGGCGATGATGATAGCGACGGCGGGAGCACGAGGAAGGATTCGAGCTTCCGGCGATGGCTAGCGAGCGTGGTGAGGAGGATCTTCGCGGGGCGGCGCCGCCACGTCAGCCGCCACGTGGCGGCGGCGCCGGGGCTAGCAGGAGGCTACAAGAGGCTTAGGAGGAGGAGGAGGAGGGGGAAGAGGAGGAGGAGCTTAGGAGAGGAGGAAGAGGAAGAAGGGGCGAGAAGGGCGCATTCGCACCCGCGCCGGCGGGGGACGCCGCTGAGGCTGCGGCGGCCGCTGACGTGGCGCGCGCTCACGCCGTCGGCCGTGATGACGAGGATCCGGGAATTGTACGTGCGCTTGCTGCTGGCGGCGGAGTCGCGGATGATGATGGCCGGCGCCGGCGCCGGCATCATGATCGTGGCCGCCGGCAACGTGGCCGCGTTCGGATCCAAGCCCGCGTCCTTCCCGCCCAATCCCCCGAAAGAGTATGACCCCAAACTCCTGGTGCAGCTCTATGCACCGGCTCCTCCTCCTCCTCCCAATCTGCCCAACAACATGTCAAGCTTTGCCAGGTAGAAGCTCTAAAGCTTTTCCCCATGATGCTATCCCCCAATAAACTCATGAAATGTCCGCCCAACCCGATCCCCAAATGTCCGCCCAACCCGATCCCCAATGTCCCCGCCCAACCCGATCCCCAAATGTCCGCCGAACCCGATCCCCGATGTCCCCGCCCAACCCGATCCCCAAATGTCCCCGCCCAACCCGATCCCCCAAATGTCCGCCCGCCCATTTCTTGACCCCCCAATCTCATCTGTCCGCGCCCCGGAATTCGCCCCTCCATGATTGATGTGTATCAAAATGCCATTCCAACATCATCTATTGGCATGGGCATGATGGATCAAAAGAAACTCAAAAAAAAAATAAAAACAAAAGAAGCCTTGTCTTCTTCTTCACTTTCTCCATATGCATGTACACAAACGCATACACGTACATGCATGTACACAAACGCATACACGTACATGCATGCACACATGCATGCACAAACGCATATGCATACATACATGAGGGCCATGTGCTCATATGCTATGCCAATCAAACACCATTGATGTGTGCAACGCAACAGCACATACATATGCATACATACATGAGGGCCATGTGGTCATGTGCTATGCCAATCAAAACGCACCATTGGCATGGATGGGCATGATGGTGGAAAAAAGCCCCGCCTTCTTCTTCTTCTTCTTCTTCTTCTTCTTCACTTTCCTATGGATATGCATGTACATACATACATGCATGCATACATACATACATACATACATACATACACACACATACAGACACACACATACAGACACACATACATACACACGCATATGCATACATACATGCCTGCATGCATGCATGAGGACCATGTGTATGTAGTAGGTGACCTACACATCATGCATGTGGTGGCTTGGTGCCCTGCATCCAATGTTCATCCATCCATCCATACATGCTCATTCATCTTTCCATCTGCAGCATGCATGCATGCATGCATGCACATAGGAAGAGGATGTGGTCCTCCACATGTGTAAGGGGGCAGGCACACACCAACCTGTCACGCCAAAGATCGGTGGCGGCCATTGCCACAAATCTCGCCGCAAACTGCTCTCTCGAATGAACGATTTTTTCACTCTTTTTCTCCTTAATCAATCGTCGACAATCCTTCTTCTTCTGTTTCCAGCTATGAAACGCAACAGTATTGTGTCTGGCTCGGGACAATTGCTTCTCCGCCGGTGTACCCAGATCCCCCGCTTTCTTTTTTGGCACAGTAGAAGCTGCCAATCTTGCCTAACTCTATAAGAGCCGAACTAGCTCGAGGACCGAGCTATAAGAACCAACAAAAGATCAGGAAGAGAGTGACAAAAGAAAAAAGACAAGAAAGATCAGCGCCCCCCTTTCGACAACCTGAGACAAATTATTCCAAACCATATCTTACTACCCCCACTAGTGTTGATTCGAAATCATACCTTTGGATCATGCACTAGAAAGGACTTGCTCCCTCAGCTAACTGACTATGAGCCATAACAGCATCGACAAGGGTCTCGACGTCTATGAAGCCCCCACTCATATGATAAGCAGGAGGCAAAGCAAGTCCTGGAAATATAATCTCGAGGGCCTAGTTTGTCGTAGTGCCGATAATGTTTGATTCATACCCTGAATGCTTTCGAAATCAGACGCCATGGTGAGATGCGAGAAAAACTACAAGAAAAAAATCGATGTCTCAATGGATTACAGTTATGATTCACACAACATCGATGCCAAAGAAAAAAGACATGGAGAGATACACACGAGATACGGTCTTGTCCCACACACGATAAGCCTCATAACAGCCGATTGGACAATTAGGAATGCAATTATAATCGATCAGGTGTCATTAAAGCAGAGACGTGCGATTTATGAACAAACACGAGATCAATCAAATGATATGGACCCATGGATTAAAGACGCGATTCATTGATTGCCCAGAATGACAGAGCAAGAACACACATGCATCTGACCAATCCCGACCAGCCGCGCATAGCGACAAAGTATCGAGAGCTCTCGCTAGACAACATTGTTGTGGGATCTTGTCTGATTATCTATGTGGTGCTAATGATATGATCATCTCGATGATAATAGATCGGATCGGATCGTAGTTTGTGCATTGTCTATGTATTGAGTCTGGTCAAAGTTCCATATGGCCAAAAACATTACACAAGGCCATTCCCTTCATTTGGGCCCCAACTCATTTCCACATTCTTTTCCAACATAACAACCACATATTGTGCCTTGGCTTTCACTCACATGTGGAAACCATACAAGGGATTTCTTGAAGCCATGGAGAAAGGGGGCACTTGTAGAAGTCAAGCTGGACATCCAAAAGAAGGAAGGAGGAGGAGGCAGTGATGATGGTGGTGGTGGTGGTGGTGGTGGTGGTGGTGATGCTGCTGATGCTGATCATGATGTTTTGATGGCTTCACCCACATGTGGAAACCATAGAAGGGGATTCTTGAAGCCATGGAGAAAGAGGGCACTTGTAGAAGTCAGCTGGATAGCCAAAAGAAGCAAGGAGGAGGAAGCAGTGATGATGGTGATGATAATGATGATGTTGTGATGGCTTCACCCACATTTGGAAACCATACAAGGGGATTCTTCAAGCCATGGAGAAAGAGGGCACAGATAGAAGTCAGCTGGATAGGCAAAAAGAGGAAGAGAGAGGAGGCAGTGATGCTGCTGGTGGTGGTGGTGGTGATGGTGATGGTGATGGTGAAGGTGATGGATATGGTGAAGGTGATGGATATGGTGAAGGTGAAGGTGAAGGTGATGGTGATGGTGATGGTGAAGGTGAAGTACTCACTAAACACTCCAAGAACCTGCAAGAAGCTTCACAAGGTACGCCATATCTCTACCCCAAAATGTTACCACATTCTTCGTGTCAGCCTATTGTCTTTGGGACCTGTTAATGCATTTCCACAAAGGAAGTCTTTCGGATTTCCTCTGCAATTGTGATGAGGATGAGCAAAGGAGTTGGACATGGGTTTCTTTCCACTGCGTTTGCTGAGAATCATCGGCTGGTCCATCACCACAAGTGCAAGGAAGAGATCACGGTCCGATCGTTATGCGAGAAGAACCATCTGAATCAAGTGCTCGATGAGCTTTTCCGCATGAGGAGCCCTCCCTCGATCGACATGTACACCTCGCTGCTTAAAGCTTGTAATAGGACCGGTGCATTGCGTCAAGCTAAAAGAATTCAAAAACATTTAGCAGCACATCAAGGGGAATCTTGTGGGTCAATCGGCAACTATCTGGTGGTGACGCTTGCCAAATGCGGCGACATCGACAATGCACACCACATTTTTGCGGGGCTTCCTTATCGAACCGTCTTCTCCTGGACGGCGATAATATCTGCATATGTTAACCATGGCAAGCCCCAAGAAGCTCTTGAGATGTATCAGCACATGCTGAACGAATGTATAAATCCTGACAGTTTCACCTTTATGGCTTTGTTCAAAGCTTGTGGAATTTCCAGGGATGTAACACGAGGGAAAATCTTGCATGATGATGCATACAAGAGAGGTCATACATCTGATTTATATGTTCAGAACACGCTTGTTTCTATGTACGGGAAAAGTGGCGCATTTGCAGATGCTGAGTATATGTTTGTGAGATTGGGAGGTAGAGATGTTGTATCATGGAATGTGATGTTGAAAGCATATTTAGAGCATGCCCAGAGTGGGAATGCCCTTCTCTCGTATCGACAAATGATCAATGATGGTATTGCTCCAGATAAGCACACTCTGGTATTTGTCCTCGAGGCATGCAGTATCTTAGGTCAGATTAATCGAGAACCGGCTATCAG
The DNA here is from genome assembly GCA_037176905.1 of Azolla pinnata. Lineage (NCBI taxonomy): Eukaryota > Viridiplantae > Streptophyta > Polypodiopsida > Salviniales > Salviniaceae > Azolla > Azolla pinnata. Next base: position 18,076 of record JBBBWG010005559.1, read on the forward strand.
CAAAGGTTTGGCAGCGAACAAACTGGCTCTGGAAGTGGGAAGAGCATTTGATGCTGATATCCGAAGAAAGAATATCTCATACAATGATGCCTTTGTCAGTACTGCACTGCTCAGCATGTATGGAAAAGTTGGGGAAATCAGTGAGGCAGAGCACATATTCTCTGCACTTGTTGAGCGGGATGTGGTCGTATGGAACGCCCTTCTGTCAGTCTATATCAATGAATCCCAAGCAATAAAAGCTTTAATGTTTTATGCACATATGCAAAAAGAAGATGTATATGGAGACCGATTGACTTTCTTGTTGGCCTTTCAAGCTTGTGGCATTCTTGCTGAAGGAAAGGAAGAAGAAATCCTTGATAGATCACGAGAATCAACCAAGGAGATGTCTCTACGAATCGGCAAAGCTTTGCATGATGATGCTGGAAAAGGACTTATGCTCAATGTCTTTTCTGGAAATGCACTTGTGAGCATGTATTCAAAGTGTGGTGCCATTGTGGAAGCAAGTGATGCCTTTTCTTCATTGCCGGAACGAGATATTGTCTCATGGAACACGATGCTCTCGGCATTCATCGATCACGGTGAAGGTGAAAAGGCTATAAAGCTGTACAGGCAAGCTCACGAAGAAGGCATACTCCCAGGTCAATGCATGTTCATCTCCGTCATTCAAGCGTGCTGCATGCTTTGCGATATGGAGAATACATCAGTAGAAATGGCACTAGAGATTGGGCAAGCGCTACATGCCGATGCAAGAAGGAAGCCTTTCTCGGTAGATGTTTTTCTGAATACTACACTTTGCAGCATGTATGGAAAGTGTGGTGCCGTTTACAAAGCAGAGCATATAATCAACAGTTTGGAACACCGAGATACTATTTCATGGAATGCACTATTCTCTGTATATGTTGATCATGGTAAAGGTGCGATAAGTTTACAGGGCTACAAAGAGATGTTGGAAGAGGGCTTGATTCCAGATCAGCTCTCTTTTATATGTGCGTTTCAGGCATGTTGCATACTAGCAGAGGAAGAAGAAGAAGAAGAAGAAGAAGATAGTGCTGAACAAAAGAAGAAAATTACCAAGAGCTCTTGCTTAAAGATTGGAGAGGCATTGCATGAAGATGCTCATAGAATGGGCTACACATCTGACACTCTCGTGGGCACTGCACTTATGAGTATGTATGGAAAATGTGGTTCAATCATGGAGTTGAAAAGTTCATTATGTCATTTCTCTCTCCATGATCTTGTGTCATGGAATGCAATGTTATCTGTGCTTGGAAACCAAGGCCAAGGAAAAAGAGTATTAGATCTGTATCGAGAAATGGAAAACCAAGGAGTGCTTGCGAATGATATCACATTTCTCTGTGTTGTACATGCTTGTAAGGAAACTGGGAGCTTGGAGGTATGCAAATATATCCATTTCTACATCACATCCACCGGATTTGATGGTATATCAGCTCTTGCAGCCACACTTGTCCATGCTTACGGCTGTTGTTCAAGCATTGATGACACGGTGGTACTCTTCGATGCTGTTTGTGACCCTGATTTCGTATCATGGGCTGCTTATATCTCTGGTCTTGCAACTGCAGGAGATATTCTAGGATGCAAAATCATGTTTGGGCATCTAAAACTAGTAGGCATAGCACCTGATAAGGTGATGTTTACATCTATTCTCTCTGCTTGTAGCCACACTGGCCTATTGCTTGAAGCTGTCGATTATTTTGAATCCATCAGGAGAGACCATGGATTAGACCCGAATTCAAAGCATTACAGCATTATGTTGGAAGCCTTTGGGCGTGCCGGTGATTTCAGGAGAGTACAGAATCTCTTAGAGAACATGCCTATGAAAGCAGATTTGACCATTTGGTTATGCTTATTAGGCGCATGCAGCACACACGGAAATTTGGAGATGGCAAAACAAGTCTTTGACCGTGCTTTGCACATGCAACCGCTGCAGGCCACTGCATATGTCATGATGTCAAACATCTATGCAGAAGCTGAATTGTCACAATGCTCTTTGAGTAGGAAAAACTGAGGGCATTTATTTGAGATAGATATCAATTCAAGCAATTTGATACGATTTTGTGAACCCCCTCCTCCATATTTGAAAACTGAAGCACTGTCAAAACTACCTGGAAATCAAGAGTTTTCTGTCTGGCTTGTGCAACTTCTATGTTATAAATGGAATTATAGTTTTACTGAGCGTGAGTGAGAAGTTTACTTTGTTGTCAGGATTTGTGGTTCTTAAGTAATGCACGCAGCACACAACCATTGTGTGATCATTTTGAAAGAAACTCGTGTTACATCTCAGAATCTTTCTTCTTTATCTATCCTTAATAACCTTAAAATTTTGGTAACATGGACGGAGTTTCTTATCTACAGATAAAAGAAGATGCCCACTTTTTCAACGCACTCTCTTAATCAACTTCCTGTTCTCGTCACAAATGGAATCTGCTTCTTTGGTAGATATTAAAATTCGTAATTCGAAGCACCTTTTCATTTTCAACTCTAATGTCAACATGGGCAAGAGGACACATAAGCAATAGTTACATTCGTGGACATGAATTATAGAGCTCTAAAAAGAGGGAAGTAGGCACAGTTGAAACACTTGATGTTGTTCAACTCACCACTCCTCATCAAAGAAGATATTGTAATGTTATTACAATGGCAAATACTGATACAAATTACAATAATATGCCAAATGACTCTGAAATCTTTGGCACTCCTGTGTATGTTTCTGACTTTGAGTCCAAATATGTTTTTACCAAAAAACCAATTAACATTTTACATGTGCATGATAGTAGACAGAGATGTACAGGTGGATAAGCTTGAGCCGCATGTGAGGTGGCAAGAATTAGAACTCTAAAAAGAAAGTGGAAGGCGTTTTAACGCTTTTGAGACTTTGGACACATATTATAACATGGATGATTTAATCTTGTGGATTTGGAGAAAGACCTTTCTTAACTCTCATTTGGATTTATGAAACATGTAGTTGATGAAGAATCCTTGCTACAAATAATTCCTGCCAGAGAGATTGGCATGAGACATAATCCTTTCTTCTGTAAGAAACGCATGGCCGAGCCCATGTCGGACTCCATCAATTTCACAGCTTCCTCTTCGTCCTTTGAAATGGTGTTGCTGTGATTGACACTGGTGTTTGAAATCTCGACACTGCTTTGCCCCTGGAAATGCATACACATTAAAAAGGGATGTCATTGGTAATTAACACTGGGTATAGTTTTCATTATTATTCATTTCAAGATCAAACAATTCATGGAGTAAAGGAATACCAAAGGCGTTGGAGTTTCAGAAAATGTTTGACACTGTTGAAATATTACATCTGATGAAATAACAGAACCTGTGCTGCCCAATTTGTTCATATTTAGCACCTGGAAATGATATCAATATGGTTTGTAAAATCTTAGGTGAGGCCACACGATAGAAATATGAGCTTTAAATTTTCATATAAAAGACACATAATTTTGGAACAAAATTTCCGATGCAAGAACTTGGTTCCTATTCTATCCTCTTTGCTCTTACAATTCTCACTGAACTTTATTGTTGGCTTTCGCATGCCTATAATACTAACATTTTGTACATGTCGTTCTTGTGTCTCTTCGGTTATGGTACCAGTATTTGCAGTATCTTATCTTGTTTTTGTATACTTTCTACCGTTCTAAGTACAAAACCCATATGCAATACTATGTTTGGCCTCTCTTATGGCACCAGCATGTGTAGTCCTTAGTATACTATTCTTGTCACTGATCTAATGATACAGCTAACATGCCCTGTACAATAACATTTCAATTGGCTATCTACACCTTCCTGTGACTAATGTGAGATTTCAAAGCGAAATTGATCCCAATATTCTTTTATCTATCAAACAAACAGTCTTACAAACTATTGTCTGGCAAAAAAAAATGCATGCTGTTAATATGGGATATTATTGCTCATACATGATTTCCATGGTAAAGATCAGGAGGTTCTTATAATTTTATGTAGGCATTTGTCGTATTCGACTATCTAGATATGACGTAAATTTCAACAATGTGCTCAAACTGTGGTAGGTTGGAAGCATACCGTCATTTGCAATTGCAAAAACTTTACATAACTAATTATCTCATCAAGCATGGCTGCCCTATCTGCCTGTTACAAAACGAAAAACAATACGGTTAAGTCTATCACAACTATGAATATGATGTTTCCATTCAATGAGGTAATGCTTCAACATCTTGATCTAAAAACATCATAGTCAGGCCATATTCCAATCACTTGTAAAGTTCTACAATTACATAACCAACCTATTTTCGTAAGTTCGATTCTGGTAACATGATTCAAAAATAGCAAATGGCCAACCATGAACACAATGAGAACTGGAGAAGAAAGACTAACTGGCAGTAAAGTCTCGAACCTGACTAATCAGAAACGATTTTAGAGTGTTATATATTCTATATGTTTGCAGAGAGGCATCTCTTGTATTGAAAAGCACAATTCCTAAAAGGACTGCATATATACCTTTTATCAGCCTTCTACTAGTCTTAGATATAGATCACATGTAAAACCTTTGACTAATCAGTTTCTGTAAATGTACATTTTCTCTATACACAGAACATCACATGTATCTTATGGCAGCATCTACGATTCAACAACCAATCATTATTATGCCATTCAATCTGACTTCCTAATCCTGGTAAGGTGTGATCAAAGAGCTTTGGAATTAAAAGGATGTTTTTCATCTCACCGTTTTCTAGTTCACATAATGCTAGATGATAAACTATACATAAGCTGTGAAATGGAAATATATCATGGCATAACACATTGACCCTAAATGAATCGATTCTTGGATATTTGGTCTATGAGAGGATGTTCTATCTTAAAAAATTTGCATACTTTGTTCAAGTCTGGGACGAGCTCATGCAATTGTTTCACCTTCTCCGCGATTCTCTCCCGGCGATGCTGCACAATACCACATCCGATCGTAAATAGAAAGAATTAAACACACTGTAAAGGACGCATGATAAAACAGGAATTAGAACAAAGGAAATCCATTCAATAGAGGCGATAGCATAAGAATGGGGACGCTGATGGCTTCTTCAAGACAGTGCTCATTAGCTTTCGAAAAGCTGTATAATTTACACAATATATGTTAAATTTGATAAAATTTTAACGACAAACTAGAGGGTCTAAACATTTCAAGATATTTGATTATAAAAGTAAACTTGCTTACATATATATTGATTAGCACTAGTAATTTGAAGTAGTTACTAAAACAAGTAATTAGCTGAGTTACTGTTCCCAGTTTGTGGGTATTTGATCCATACACGTTCAGCGATGCTATGAGGATCAGTGGCTTGACCACGCCGGGCCCTCGGGCGTGGCTTTGAATTTCCATTAGCTACTGTAGCATTGATTTGAGGCTGAAAATAAGAATGCACACAATAATGTTGTCATTATGTAGGCATATTTAAGTCTATATGAACATATTTAGCATTTCGAAAAGAAACAAGATTATCATTAGATGTAAGGTTCTCATGCCTAAAAATCAGTCTAAATTTTATGTAGAAGTAAAAATTCTTCAATAAAAGTGACAAAATAGATATAGATAAAGTCTTGTAATATAATTAAGGTTCAATTAATGCAGGCTTAATATCTGTATAAAACAGCCAGAACCTGAGGACGTTGCTGTGATCCAGCCCTCACTTGATCTACTGGTACTCTTCCTTGTCCCCGACTACCGTTTGCTGTGCTGAACGGCCGATGTTTACGCCAAGAGGCCTATAAATATTGAGCCAGTCAGTGAACCGAAAGGCAAAAACTTGGATCATGTCATGAAACCTTCTCTTCCTCCCCACAATTTACCCAAGACTCTTGTTGAATTCTAGGCTTATCATCACTAGGAAGGTAAAATATATGCAAAACACACACACACACACACACACACACACACACAATGAGCTGCTTAGTATAGACCACTCACTTCTTCACTAGTCCAAAGCTCCTTTCCTCCAAGATAACTTGTTTCGATTGGTAACATCGTCTCTCTCTTCACTGGTCCGTTAGCTGTCGGCAACTGGCTGCCAGCTGATGTAATTTGATGTTCTCCGATGTAATCCATGGCTGCTCGGGCTGAAAGACCGAGTGCATCGTCATCATATTGTTGCACCATATTCCCTGTCACGTGACCATATACACTACGTGATGGATGCTGATGATTCGCGCGAAATATTCGCTTCCCTGTGGAGTTTGAATTTCCAGCGGCGAGGGGACAAGGTGCCATGGAACTAGCCCTCAAATTAGAAGAAGCATTGCTGTTACATGTAATGCTATGGTGAGGATCTACCATGCTGTCATTACTAGTGTTGTTGAGGATTGTGGAGCAATGGTATGTGTTGCTACCATTAATGGCACCACTACATTCATTGAAATTATCAATGTTGTTATTGATCCACGAGTGCTTCCCCATACCAATATTGATTTGCTGATCTTGCCAGGATGAGATCGCAAAGAGATCATCCATAATATCACTGGGATCTATTCACATAGATTGCTTCCACAGATGATGAGATCAGCTGGTGCTTCCACAGATCCTAAATCTGGGTATTTATATATAGTAGGCCTACCTGCAATCAGGCACAGGAACCATATTGAATAAAATGTGAAATTCATATTAAACAAATACAACCATGAGCTCAAAACCATACATGGCTACAAATGCAAACCCATACAAGTCTGTAATTTGTCCATATAGTATCAGACTATTACAACAACATGCACAACCAAGAATTTCAACGTTTATGGAACATGTAGAATCATGTGATACCATATATGCACACTAATCAGAGAAAAAACGAAAGATGTAGGATCATACAATAAACATAACTATCATGAAATAACTGCAGGTGTACTGGTAATCATAGAAACAACGTGTAGAATCATATAAGACTACATATGTGATCATGAAAAAACTAATCATTGGAAAGACATGTAGAAACATATAACATTACATATCTGATCATGAGAGAACAGTATCTCCGTGGACTACTCGTCCATGAGAGAACATATTGCATCGCATACCTAACCATGAGAGAACAGTATCTCGTAGAAAAACGTATACCACATGTCTGAACATCATGAAACAACAGTATATATGTATACTGTTCACAGGAAAAACAAGTACAATCATAAAATGAAAATACCACGTGCCTGAATCATGAAGAGAGACAGTGTATGTGTATAAACACGTAAATTGAACACTATGATTCGCATGCACATAGAGATCATGCAAACAATACAAAACAAAACACAAATATTATGATCCATATGCAAATAATAGATTAGTGCCATGCAGCACCATACCTGCCAGCCATGTTTAAACATGCTGCATGTAGAAATTATAGTATATGAAGACATAAACACCAACATGATATATAAACAAGCATGTAAACATGATTAATCAGAACTAAGATGCATACTTAGATAATCTGACATTAACAGACACGCAATATATGTACAATATATACCACCATGCTATGTGGAACAGAGAGTTGAACTACAGGCATAACTATGCAAATATGCGTATGCCTTTGCAATTTCAGGAGCATTAACAAATCCACACCTTTGTAGCAACCAAGAATGGGAATCGGAATCCACTTCTTCGATATATGAGAATAGTTCTTAATGGATCACATGAGGTGATCAAAGCCTAAAAAGACAACAAGCAAAAGACACAGAATTTGGGCAGTAATGATGAAGCACAAGGAACTGTAATTGGATGAAATCACACCAGCACCTCTGTGTGCTTGTATGTGTAGATTTACATACATATATATACATAATCACACACACACACACACACACACACACACAAACACGAATATGTGCAGAAAAGGACTTGGGCTATGGTGTGCTGCAGATATACAGTTAGGGTTTGCCACACATAAAAGAGTTCAAAACTATCTAAAAGTTGTGTTTGGAGAGATTAAACAAATGGTTTTTGAATAGGCAGGGCATTCACTTAAGATTCCAAAGGAGATTCTAAAGGTGATACTAGGGGAGACTCTTCTCAAAAACAGGGCAGGTAGGGGCCCCAAAGACAGGAATGTTTTTTTTGGGTAAAGAAAGAAGGACAGAGAATAATCCCTCTCTCCATGTACACACACTCCACTGTAGCATGTGTGTTACAGACTACAGTACATGTAGCAATGCATGCATCCATGGAGATGGCATGTGTATGTGCATATGCATGCATGTGATCGCATGGAGATAGCATGTGTATGCCCGTGTCCCAAGCATGTGCGGGTGTGTATGCGCATGCATGTATGTGATCGCATGGAGATAGCATGTGTATGCCCATGTGCCATGCATGTGTGGATGTTTGTGCGCATGCATGCATGTGATTGCTTGGCGATAGCATGCGTATGCCCATGTGCCATGCATGTATGTGTGCATGTGTAGCACGCGTATGATGCGTGCCATGCATGCATGTGTAGCACGCGTATGATGCGTGCCATGCATGCATGTGTGGGTGTGTGTGCAGATGTTGTGTGCCCATGTGCCATGCATGCGTGTGTGGATGTGCCCATGTGCCATGCATGCATGTGTGCATGTGTAGCATGCGTATGACGCATGCCGTGCATGCACCTATATGTATGTGATCGCATGGAGATAGCATGTGTACGGCATGTGCCATGCATGCACCTGTATGTATGTGATGGCATGGAGACGGCATGTGTGTTACGTGCATATGTACGTATGTGGTCGCATGATGGCATGCCTATGCCCATATGCCATGTGTATGTCTGCACTTATATACATGTGTGTGTGTGTGTGTGTGCGCGTAGATTGTATGGAGATGCCATGAGTATGCCTCGCGCGGCATGCATGGGTATGTATGAACACATGCATGTATGGATGATGGAGTGCGTGCGTATATGTGTAAGCGTCTATGCGCATGTATGTATGTATGCATGCATGCATGTGTGTGTGTGTGCAATGTATGTATGTATGCATGCATGTGTGCATGTGCAATGTATGTATGTGTGCATGTGTGCCTGTGGATGGTGCTGGATGAGACAAGCATAGGGCACAAGACACATGCATCACCATTATCCTTTTCCTTCTTTGTTTTTTTGTCCTTTTCTCGGGCCCGTCCCCGTCATGCGAACGCGTGACAGAGCCGGACTCTTTGCGCCCGGATTGCGGCAGCTGCCGCAGATGATGCCGAAAAAAAAAACCAAAAAACGCATGTCTGCGTGTATAACTGTCGCAGAAACAGAGCAAAGCAAAAACCGAGAGAGACAGAGACACAGAGAGAGAGAGAGAGAGATAGAGAAGTGAAATGAAGCGAAGGGCGTGGAATCGAGGGTCTGCAGATCGGGCGGTAATACGAGGGAAGTCAGACCAGATACATACCATCAAGAGTATACTGTAACCGATATAATGAGGCATTCGCAGTTCCGTAGCACACAAAAAAAAGAAGAGTTTATATATATATATTTATACATGCATGACTTAATCTTTAAAGATATAAACAATATAGTTACTCAAGAGGAAACAGAAGCCAAAATCCAAAGGGCCAGTTCTGGACTTGGCAGAGTGAGTAAATAAAAGCAAAGGAGGGGCTCTGTCGATCCCTCCCCTCTCCTTAAACCCTAAACCCTAAACCCTAAACCCTAGACCAGCCCATCCAGGAATGTGTATATGTTTGAATGAATGCAAGAAGGATCCGATTCTGGAGATTTGCCGCCGCCCAC
>JBBBWG010005570.1:0-10200 GCA_037176905.1 Azolla pinnata
ACAGGGCTCTGTCTCTGTCTCTGTCTCTGTCTTCTTCTTCCTTCTTCCTTCTTCCTTCTTCTTCATCTTCTTCTTCTTCTTCTTCATCTTCATCTTCTTCCTGTTCCTTCTTCTTCTTCCTTCTTCTTCTTTCTTCTTCTTCCTTTTTTCCTTCTTCTTTTCTTCTTCTTCTTCTTCTTCTTCTTCTTCTTCTTCCTTTTTTCCTTCTTCTTTTCTTCTTCTTCCTTTCTTCTTCTTCTTCTTCCTTCTTCTTCCTTCTTCTTGATTGGTTGCTTGCAGAACCATCAGCAATTCTATTGGCTGGGTTCTGTGGCTCTTCTATCCTCAAACCAAAAAAAAAAACTAAACAAGAGCAGATGCCAGGAACCACAAAAGTTCTGGGAGGAGAAGAAAGAAGGCAGAAGAAGACAGCAGAAGCGAAAGAAAGGCAGAACGAGCAGAAGAAGGCAGAAGAAGACAGCAGAAGCAAAAGAAAGGCAGAAGAAGGCAGAAGAAGGCAGAAGAAGAAGACAGCAGAAGAAGAGAATGCTGCTGAAGAGAGAATCGAACTCTGTTTCGGGCTCTGGACCCCGCTTGTTTTGCCATGCACGATCGATGGGCCCTTCCTAACCTCCCTCGTCTTCTTCATCGTGCATGGGGCATATGCCAACTGCGAACTGCGATGGGAGCGCGAATGATAGGGGCTACTGTGAATGCCGCCGAACTTAGAAGTGACAAAGGCTAGGAGCTCGAGCGGCTCGGGGAGCTCTGGAAGCTGCGGGCGATGAGGCTAGGAACTTGCGGAGCTACAAGTAAGGATGCTAGGAGCTCGCGAAGCTACAAGTGATGATGTTAGGAACTCGCGAAGCTGCGAGTGATGATGTTAGGAACTCACGAAGCTGCGAGTGACGAGGTTAGGAACTGGAGAAACTGCGAGTGATGAGTCCAGGAACTCGAGAAGCTAGGAGGGATGAGACTAGAAACTCCGGAAGCTTGGAATGTCGAGGCTAAGAACTCGGAAACTAGGAGTGATGAGGCTAGGAACTCTGGTGAAAGCTGGGAGTGATGAGGCTAGGAACTCTGGTGAAAAGTTGGGAGTGATGAGGCTAGGAACCCAAGAAGCTGGGAGTGATAAGGCTAGGAACTCTGGAAGTCAGGGACGATATGGGAGCATGCTGCCGACGGTGAAGATGAGGATTGTATTAAATGAAACAAGATTACTGGATTGATATGTCAGTGTTTTGGCGTTAAATCCCTTGACAAGAGGTTATTAGTATTTATACGGTGGGCTGAAAGCATATGCTTGTACAAGGGTATTCCAAAATATTCTAGAACCGTCTAGATCCTTATGCAACTTTCTAAAAACTTTCCAAGGTATGTGACTTGTGAAAATATGTTCGTATCAAGATGGTTAAATCAAGGCATCTTCTCTGAGGCCTATCACTTATTCCGAATTTATCTCACACGTGTTGTACCCTTTTCCCTTTGAGAAAGGAAGAATCGTGCTGCTGCTTCGATCGTATGCCATTGTTCTTGAGAGGCAATGAAATTTTGTAGTGCTCCAATTTGTGCAATTATATATTATCTCTTTTCTTTGCTTCTCTTGCAATTATACAAGTTTCATGTCACTGGCTTACTAATTGTTGAGTTAACTAACTCACTCACAAAAAGGAATCGAGAAAAGAAAGGACGAAGGGGATTAGATCACCTGGCCACCTCCTAACTGAGGCCATTATCGACATCCCTATACTATTTTGGATGGAGTAGATCACACTTTGGATTGAGCTGAAGGAGATTCTTGTTCGTTTGAAACAATAGTTTTGCCAAACTGTTAGAAACTAATCTAATGGGGTTATTTCATGAAGGCAGTTTGCACATTTATTTATAGGTTTAAACCTTAGGTCTGTATGTTTACATTAGAGATCTCAAATATTTGTCTCCTAGACTTTCGATCCTCACCCTTTATTACACATGCACTTTATCCTATAATGCGAACACTACAGTATAGTGATCATTAGAGATCATTAAATAGTTATGCTCATTAGTCACAATATTTTCTTTTGTATGTCTGCACCCTTCTGAACATCAATGACTTTGTTTTCCTAATGTCTTCTTCCGATTGTTGCCCCATCTTTTGACACGTAACATAAAAACATCTATACGTAAATTAGTAGCCAATTGTTTATCAACCTATCATAACAAATGAATTGTCTGTCCTATGGCAACACGAACCAATAGGACACTTGATTAACTTGGAATGGTTAGTAAAGTAATTAATTGCCTGAGCGCAACCTTACACTTTCGATAAACATTCTTTTGCTTGGTTTGTTTTTTGACTTTAAAGTTTTTAGCTAATTGAAATAGATATTTAACTAGCCCTCTAGTTCTTTGATCAATTCGTAACATAAGTCGACTGTTCTATCTGATTGTTCAATTCATGGTTTCTTCCTCTCTATTGGATAATAGTTCCATGATACAGACATTGTCTTCACAAAAGCCTGGTCGAAAAGATGCCCTTGGAATAAAAGGTTCAATCAAAGTAATCAAAAGAAAAACCCAACGACACCTCTGGTAATGTGCGTAATGCTTTAATCGGGCTTGCCTCGACATCTTTCAAGGATTAGTCTATCTAATAATCGAAGTTAAGTGATGATGTTAATAGTGGACCAACATTTTAAGTGTTCGATGATGTTCGAACATGTTCCCACACGAAGTTGAGCATCGAACTTAATTGATCTAACCAGGCCTTGAAACCTCAAGATCCATCTGATCTCGGGATTGTTGCAATCCCAATATCGGACAATGACCTAAAACACGCATAAAAAAATTATTACTTATTTTTTTGCTCCTCCTAAAATTAGAAATTACAAATTTAGTGCCTAATACAATTAGAACTCTTTAAAAACTAGTGCCCAGTTAACTGATTAGCGTCGAATAATTAGATTACTATCCTCTATTAATCAGATACACTAAGGGAATCGATTAGTAAACAACGATGCAAAGTAGGAAACGATTAGTAAAGAGCAGTAGGAGGATTAAGAATCGATGAACATGAGAAAAGATAGATGGAAGCGATTAGTAAACGAAGGATAGAATCAATGGGATAGAAGCGATCAAGAAGTAGCAATAATAGTACGGGAAGGAACAAAATCGATTAGTCGAGAAATAATTGGGGGTAAACTTTTAGTGAGAATAAAATCAGGTGATAATCTTATCTGCGATTTCTAATTTGAGCAGGTGTTAAAATGTAAATCAACAAATTGAGCAAATTTGAGTAGGTGTTAAAATGTAAATCAACAACTTGAGAAGGAGTGTTTTCTTTTTTTGGGTGATTTTCCCATTAAAAATAGTGTAAAAAAACTGAAAATTATAGAAATGATGATTAGAAAATGGAATATCGGATAAAATGGGGGATGAATTACCAGAAAAAACACCTAACAAAATTTTAAATTACATTTTAACGCCTACTAAAATTAGAAATTACAAATTAATGCCTCGTTTTAACATTAAACGCTAAATTAATTGATTAACACCAAATCAATTGATTGTGAGCTCGATTAACATCAAATTAATTAATTTATTAATGTTGATGAATCGACTAACACCAAATTAGTGTGTCATTCAATTATAATTAGATTATCAAATTACTAGCTTTTGTTAATCGAATACAGCACGAGAATCGATTAAGATCAATTTAGTGGGAAGCGATCAGTAATAAAAATCAAGTAATGTTTTTGAGTGTTTAATCTGCAGTGGGGGATGAATCACTAAAAAAAACACCTAACAAAAATTTAAATTACATTTTAACGCCTACTAAAATTAAAAATTACAAATTAATGCCTAGTTCTAACATTAAACGCTAAATTAATTGATCAACACCAAATCAATCGATTGTGAGCTCAATTAACATCAAATTCATGAGTTTATTAGCATTAGTTAACCGATTAACACCAAATTAGCGCGTCATTCAATTATAATTCGATTACCGAATGACGAACTTCTGTCAATCGAATACGACACGAGAATCGATCAGGGGTCAAACAAGCGGGGAACGATCGGGAACAAAAATCGATTAACGTTCATCGAGTGTTCAATCTGCAAAATGGATTAAACACTCGACGAACGTTAATCAATTTGTAACATTGGATTTTGAGCGTTTCAAGCAAAACAGGAAATGAAGAAGAAAGAAGAAGAAGAAGAAAAGAAAGAAGAAGAAGAAAGAAAGAAAGAAGAAGAAGAAGAAGAAAAGAAGAAGAAGAAGAAGAAGAAGAAGAAGAAGAAGAAGAAGACGATGTGCAGAGCGGCGGCTATGGCGTTTCTTCCGCAAGCGATCATGACCCATCTGCCCATGTCCTCGTCTTCTTCCTCTTCTTCTTCGTATTCCTCCTCTTCTTCTCTGACCTGGCCTTCTCCGCCATCGCCATCGCCATTCCCTTCTTCTTCTTCTTCTTCGTCTTCCTCCTCCTTCTCCATTGCGACCTTCCCCCGCTCCTTCTCCGCTTCTCGCCTTCGAGCTCAGCCTCCCCCGATGTCCGAATTCGCCAGCGAGGCCTTCGAGTCGGAGCGCCTCCGCCTGGACGCGCAGGCCCGCCTTCAGATGAAGGAGCAAGCCGAAGCTGCTGCTGCTGCTGCTGCTTCGTCCGCCTCTCCTGATGGTGATGATGGTGATGGGAGTAGTAGTGGGGCGTGGAAATGGCCGATCAGGAAGCGCGTGTGGGATTTGATGGAAAGAGAGGGGATCGCTGTTCACCCTCGCCCTGTTCATCACCGGATCCCTAACTTCGCTGGAGCCGCCGCTGCGGCTGCAAAGGTGTCTCTTTCTCTCTCTCTCCCCTTTCTGCATCTTCTGCGTCCTTCTGTTTGCGCTTTCCCCCCCAAACGATTTGTACTCGCATTTGTTGGGGCACTCTTTGTTCTCTTCCATCTTGGTCTTCTCCGAAATGGGCATACGAAAGTGTAGCGCGCGCTCATGCGTTCCCCATAGCTGCGACGGAATCCTGCAAAAAGAAGATGAATGTGGGGGAAAGAAATGAAGAAAGTTCGGAGGACTCTGTACGTATCGTAAAATTAGGGTTTTTGGGCCTGTAAATTAGGGTTTCTAGCTGTAGGTTAAGATGAATAATTTAGAGGGTTGATGTCCCTAATTGAGAACTATAGAAGGTAAATGGAGGAGAAGGAGACGATAAAGAAAAATAGGAGGGCTTTGTAAGGGTTGTAACATGAGTTTTTTTTGTGCTGTAGGTTAGGAAGTCTGTAAGAATTCTCGGGATAGGGTTTCAAAGAATGTAGTTTAGGAATTCAACAAAGATTGCAAATTAGGGGTTTTGCATGTAAGTCGTAGAGCCCGTAGATTAGGGTGAGACATCTGAAGGAGTCAATCTATGTATATGCGCGAAGACGATAGGAGGGGAAAGGATAAATGAATGAGGAGGAAGAAAAAGAAGATAGTGATGGAAAGAATTTCTAGGCAGAATCATTTGTAATTACTGGATAATGAAGAGGTTTGTAATTACCGGATAATGAAGAGATAGGCTTCTGAGGAGGAAGAAAAAGAAGATAGTGATGGAAAGAATGACATTGGCTAGGCGGAATCATTTGTGATTACTGGATAATGAAGAGTTAGGCTTCTGAGGAGGAAGAAAAAGAAGATAATGATGGAAAGAATGACATTGGCTAGGTGGAATCATTTGTGATTGATTACTTGATAAGGAAGAGTAAGGGTTCAGCTATGCGATGACTATGTGGAAAACCTTGTTCCGGGTTCTCAGCCTCTAGTTCTTTGTTTATCATAAGCCTCTCTTCCACCATTACTGATAAAGCAATTGATCGATACGAATTTTTCGAGCCTCAGTCATTTTTCATACCATTTTGTTGGGCCTTGTCATCACCATCATTGTAGAAGATGGAATTTTTTTGGCACATCACTCCCAACGAGAATGAATTCAAGTCCAGTTCTTTCTCCTCTCAGTTAGCAAATCGTTCATTCACACCGCTTTCTTCTGTTTTACAAGAAAGTTGGCCAGCCTCCCAGCTTTTCAAGATGCCACCTGTGTGAAAGTGAACCCTGATACACCGCAAAAGCAAGTGCGCTATCTTACGTTAGAAGGTAAGTGTTTGATCAGCCAGCAAAATTTGTAAGGTTTGTTGCCATTCTTTTCATGGGCTGTTTCAAATGAATTTATCGCTCTTTCTTTCTTTCTTTTCCTTTCCACAGCTAAAAAGAAGCTTCTCACACCACAACCAAGATTGCGAACTGGTTTCTTTTCTGAGCTGGAAGTTTCAGCGCTACCAGAGGGTGTGTTGGCAGAAGCTTGCACTGCCCTGGGTGTGGCTAAATATGGGAAACCTCTAGGGCTTGATGCGAAGTTGAAGGTGGATTTGATCGTCATCGGCTCTGTTGCTGTGGATCCTAAAACTGGTGCTCGGCTAGGGAAAGGAGAGGTAAGTCCTCTTTCTGGCTATGTGAAGCATGCAATTCTCCAGTCAGCACAAGCTGCAATGTGAACAGCTTTTTTTATGAATGCGTTTGGTTCTATGGGGCAGGGATTTGCAGAGCTGGAATATGGTTTGTTGAGACATATGGGTGCTATTGATGACTCGACACTGGTGGTGACATCGGGTATGTATAGCAAATACTGCTTGAACATATTTCCAGGTAACTTTATGAAATCTTTGAGACTGTACTTATGATCCGAAAGCTTGTTCTGGTTCGCAGTTCATGATAGACAGCTTGTGGATGATATACCTGTCGAAAAGCTGAAAGTTCATGATGTTCCTGTGGATATCATTTGCACGCCTACGCGTATAATCTACACTAATACGGCCATTCCAAAGCCTCAAGGTTTTCTTCTTTTTCTTTCTTTAGCTTAGGAAAGGTTCTTTCTTTCTTTAGCCTAACGATAATGCAGGTATTGAGATAATTCTGTTGTCGCGTAAGTAGTCCAGATGCACGAAGTTCTGCTTAAGGTCTGTGTTGCTCCCGGCCTTTGAGCTTTTATCAGTGCAGATATCAATCAACAGTGAAAATCCTTGCTTGTGCCCATTCACCCTCCAATGGCATATGCATAAATTGTCGTTTTGGATAAAGCTCAAAGGATTTTACACTTCTATACAATTAGACTGTTATGTACATCTAGAATATGACTAGTGGCTTTTATTTTTTGTGAAGCTGTGCTCCCAAATGAGGAGCATTTTCTGCAATTTCGCCAGGATCTTCTACTAGCTAAATTTGATGCACATAGTTCTGCTTATGGTCTGGTTCCTTACTATGGCCTTTTAAGCTTTTATCTGTGCAGAGATAGACCATCAAATTCTCTGTTTTATCATTCATGAACTTCCAGTAATCAACAGTTTTCGTTACTTGGATTAAAGCAGAGGCATTTACATGTGATTTGACAAGGCAGAGACACCTCACACATGTTTTTTCTTTGGCATTCCGTCTGTCGTTGTCTTGGTTCCTGTTGGACCAAGTAGATAAGATTACCACAGAGACCAATGGGTCTTTTGTGCATGAGTGGCTTTCTTTTGTATGCTTTTGTTATTTGTTAACACTTAATTGCATGACCTAATGCTTTCTATGCTCTACATATAATGGTAATGAGCTATTCATATGCACTGGAATTGTAAGCAGTTAAATCTGCCTGTCCTAAATACGTGTGCGTTGAAATGACATTTTGAGCTCTTTTTGACCTTGCTCTATTAGGGATATACTGGGAGCTTCTATCGCCAGAGAAGCTAGCTCAGATCCGTGTATTGCGCGAGCTGAAAAAGAAGATCGAGAAAGAGACAGGCACAAAACTTCCATCAGGGCCCTCCGAAAAGCTTCCGCCAACTGCAGAGCGAAGAACAAAGAGACCACCTGTCAAGAAACAAGATGCCGGTGAGGGATCCAGCAGTGGAGATTGTGTATTTGTGTGGAATCTTGATGTGTCAACTTCATGGAAGGAGCTGAAAGATCATGCTATTAAAGCTGGGGCAGATGTGCTGAAAGTGAATGTGATACGGAAACAGGGAAGCTCGAGACCCATGGCTCAAGTATTCCTCAACAAAGGTGCAGTTGATGTTGATGGTATTGTTAAGGCACTTGACCGATCGCGGCTTGGGCCAGCTACCATACGAGCTAAGATAAGCGAACCTCGAGCCAAAAACACTGCTGCCAGCACTCCTACAACAGACATTGTGAGCAATGCTGCGGTAGTTGATTCGTAGAGCCTTTGTTTTGTCACAGTATACATGTGTATCTTCTTCTTTTTAATGGTTCAGAAGCGTTGTTTCTGCATATTTTTTCAACTGTTTTTCGTCGAAACTGGGTAACTAACAAATTCCTCAATTCTTTTGTATCAAATGATCCAATGCAAAGCTTTACTTTCTGAATAATGCCGAACCCCGCGTATTCTTGGTGTGAATGAATGGTTTCCAATACCAATTTCCTTGGAAAAAAAATGGCAGTGCAAGGTTATGAACTTTTCCAACGTGGGTTATGAGCTTTTTCCAACATTTGTTCTGTGTTTGGTTACTTGTGAGAAGAAAACTGCAGTTATTAGGTTCTCCAAATGTGGTTATGAGCAGATTTTGTTCCAACAAAGTGTCACATGAACGTATACGTAAACAGTAGAGTATAAAACAAATAATTTGGTGAGCTTTGATGTACAGGTACCATATTTCATGAAAATCAATGTACAGGTACCATATTTCTCAGGATATGGTTAACATTAGTGTTGCAGCAAGAGAAATGAGGCTTTGTGGGTTGTGTTACATGACTGCTCATACAAAGG
Source organism: Azolla pinnata (assembly GCA_037176905.1). Taxonomy (NCBI): domain Eukaryota; kingdom Viridiplantae; phylum Streptophyta; class Polypodiopsida; order Salviniales; family Salviniaceae; genus Azolla; species Azolla pinnata. Next base: position 8,754 of record JBBBWG010005570.1, read on the forward strand.
AAACACATGATGGCCTCTGCTTCATGAAAATCTTTCCATGTCTAGTGCATTATATGCTGTGAAACGGGCATGATCTTTTGCCTTTGATAGTGATGACCAGTTGAGATTCATTGAATGATGCTAAATGATGTTGGAAATCACATATACTTCAATCAGATTTATGTGGTATTGTGGAGGGTTGCTGGTTGGCTTGATCAACTGAAAGCATGGAGAAGTGACCATGGCATACATTCAGATAATGCAGAAACATGAATGGCTGAATGAATGAGCACTCTAGCATTGATTCGTTGATTCACTCATAGATCAGGTATTTCTTCTATATTGATGAGGAACTCCCCATCTTACTTCATGTTTTTCCATGTACTGAAACTGTGTTTGCTCCCTTGTTTACCAAGGTTGAAGTGGGCATGAATGTAATCTGCTCAGACCAGACTTTCTTTGGCTATGGTGGAAAGCACAGGCTTGGGAAGCAAACCCGCTATGGAGTTGCCTACTGCATGCCATTATCGAGCTCAGCTCTCCGACACAGGTATGCTTTGAAGAGAAGGCAGACAGACTAACAGAAAGTCGGTAGAGTTTCAACCATCACTGCCTAGCTGGGTATATATTGCAGAAGATCGTGAAAACCCTGCACCATGCCCAGAATCTTTGTGGGTATGCCATGCTGTCTATCTATCTATCTAGATAGCTATCTATCTATCTATCTATCTATCTGTATCTATCTATCTATCTGTCTATGCACAGAGAGAAAGAGAGATTGGTTCAACCATCATTGCTTAGCTGGATTGGTGAACGTGGTAGAAGGCCTTGAGAACCATGTACCATCTCCAGAGTTTTTGTGTGCATCCCTGTGCTTTCCATACAGCTTGTGGTACATGGTACTGCCGCCAGAAAATGTGAATGGTCTACAACCAATGAATGGATTTGGGCCATTCGTTCAGGTATCTTATGTTAGGTAAGACATGGGATGTAGATCCCCGTTGCGGTGCCAGTGCAGGTGTGATGTGTGGATTTTGGCATATTCAGATAGGGTTTGATGCTTTGAGACATGGTTTGGATTTGGTATATGCATATTCAGATGTGCTGTGGGTTGTTTTGGTCTCCATTCAGGCATTTGGATTGTGCACTGAGACATGATGTGGATGGGTTTGTGGATTCATATGGTTTAGTATATTGAGGCATACCTGATATGATGTGGTGTATTTGAAATTTGAGAGGTTCTGATGGTGTGTTTGAAATTTGAGAGATTCTGATGGAAATGGTGGAGGGATCGAACAGATCGAACACAGGAATTGGATACGCTGATGCTTGCTGTAAAGCTTTTTTTTTCTGATTCTGACTCTTTTCCTCTTTGTATCGTTTCCAGCCATGGCGTATATCGTCTCGAAGCCCAGCAACAACAGACACAGCATCGGCTTGTCATATCGATCCCCATCGTATAAGATTC
>JBBBWG010005581.1:0-11335 GCA_037176905.1 Azolla pinnata
TCCAAGAAGTCACGAAAAATATCATTCGCCATGTGTTGAAAAATGGTCGGTGCATTGGTGAGGCCGAAAGGCATAACGGTATACTCGAAATGTTCATATCGAGTGCAAAATGCCGTCTTCCATTCATCTCCTGTGTGTATTCAAACAAGGTTGTATGCACCCCGCATGTCTAATTTTGTGAAATACTTGGCTCCACTAAGACGCTCCAACAAGTTTGAGATCAGGGGTAAAGCATACCGGTTTCGAATCGTGACTTTGTTCAATACTCTATAATCCACAACTAACCATAAAGAGCCGTCTTTCTTCTTGACAAAGAATATAGGTGCACTTGTAGGGCTTTTGGAATGTCGAATAAATCCGTTTGCCAAGTGTTCTTCAATGTATTCTCGAAGAGCTGTGAGTTCTGATGGTGACAAATTATAAATTGGTCCCCATGGTGGCTCTTTTCCTGGTTGAAGATCAATTGTACAATCATACTAACGATGTTCTGGGAGGGTACCAATAGCTTTAATTTTGTCAAAACCATCTTGGAATTCTTGATACTTGGATGGAAGCAATGCATCTCGATTCTGTGGATCAGATGCTAGATTTGCCACCATTGCAAATACAAACATTTCTTCGTTTCTTCCATCTTTGCATAACCTTTGTAAAGAAATGGTTGATATTTGGTGATGTTCAGTATTGGACAAGTGGTTTTGTGGGAGTTCTTTGATAACTCGCTTTCGCCAATCTATCTTAGGATTATGAAGCTCGAACTAAGGTAGTCCAAGGATAATTGGATGTTCCGGGTTTGCAATTATGTTGAAGAAGATATTACAAGCCAAACTACCAAGAGTTACTCTAATTGGTTCAGATTCTTCGATTATATCTCCAGATGCAATACAACGACCATCAATGACAGAAACTGATATAGGATGGGATATTTTCTGTAATATAATTCGATGTGCTAGGGCAAATTCTCGGTCCGTGAAGCAAGAGTTGGCTCTTGAATCTAAAAAAGCAGAGGCTAAGGCTCGATGACCATTAGATATACTCAACATTTGCAGCAAAAACTCTACTGACTCTATTGGATTGAATGGAACCAGTACTTGGAACAAGCTCTTGGGTTGTCCAACCAAATGGCTCCAATTTTGGATGGACCTACTCGTTTAACAACTCATCTAATTGACTCAAGAGTTCAAAGTTGTTGGACAGACAAGGATCAATGGAACTACTAAAAGCACCGGGATTGTTACCTCGAACTACAGGAGTTGATTCAGGTTTATGAGTACGTACTCGGTTGACTTGTCGTTTTGGTTTGTGAGGACAAGTAATTGTTATGTGACCTGCTAGCACCTCCACAATATAAACACAACCGATTTGCCTAACGTCATTGCTTCTCGACATTAGATAAAGGTCCTCGATGACGTGTTGCATCAATTTCCATTAGAGTAGGAGCATCATTGATTGTTTGAATTGGATTTGAAGGTAGTGCTGCTATGATTGAAGCATAAGTTTGGTCTCCCCTTGGTCGCAAGAACTGTTGTCGCTCTGAACGTCGTTCAAATAGTCGATTATCACATCGTACAGCTCTACTAATTGCCTCCGTAAGTGATTTAGGCTCTTCATGAAAGGTCAAAAGCAAGTCTTTCACATCATTACGGAATCCATACCGAAATAAGTCCATTAATGCTGCTTCATCCCAATGATTATCGCAAGCAAGAAGCCGAAAGTCTGCTACATAAGCTAAAGCAGGTCGATCACCTTGATGTAGTCTTCGAATCTTGTTTATCGATGTTCTCACACTATCTGTTGTTGTGGGGTGGGGGGTAGAGCCTAGAGTGGCTCCACCCCCCTTACAATCTTTAGACAACATCTGTATTGCTAAAACTTGCTTGAAACTCAGCAATGAAGGTTTCAAAGTTCTCTAAGATTGGGGATTTCTTCTCCAGTAATGGTGCAAACCATGCTAGGGAAATTCCCGTCAACAATGTTCCAACAATACCTACTCGAGATGCATCACTCAGATATCTGTTGGGATGCGTATTAATAAATAAACGCACCCTAGTTTTAGAAACCTCGGAATTGGGAGCGTGTAGCATCAAACTTTGCTGGTAAACTAATCTTTGGCTCTTTAATTGAACTTTGAAACGTCGAACCTTGTTGTCGAAGAGATAATACAACTAATTCAAGTTGTTGCACTACTTTAGATAGCTCTTCATGTTGTTGTGCCTTCTCAACACTCACTTGTTGTAAATCTCCAAGAAGTTTCTTATTCTCTTGTTCTAATGCGACAAATTTTGTCGTTAGAAGGTCGAGCTCTGATAGAATACGATCAATGTACTCTTGCTTGCTAACAGTCTCCATTGTGATACTAGCACTTGGACAAGAAACTTGAAAAAAACGGTGGAAATTCCAGTTTAAACTATCACGGCCGAAGCTCGTCGACAACAATGGACTCGGAAGACACGAACACGACAAGAAGAAAACCATATAAGAACAAGAAGACAAGATTTGTATTACCAGGAGACTTGGAGTACATTGTGCCGAAGACTGGCGTTGAACCGGAATGGTTCAATACTGAGACCAGCTTGGTATTTATACAGGTTTAGACCTCATGCATGCTCGCCACATGGCTTGCATGCATGCATGATTGCCACTTGGGTGGCTCTGAGGACTTGCGATGTCGACATATATCGCAAGTCGTTTTTTAATGTTAATATGGTAGTGTTGTAATATATTATCAAGTATTAAAATATTTTTTCAGAGATTTTGGGAGTAATTTTGGTGCAATTCTAGTTCTAGACAGCGACTATGTATTACAACAAGAATCACCCCGATATTCTTCTAACCCAAGCAATCATTTAGCCTTCTCGTCCCTTACTTTTTATCATGTCATCCGATCGATAATTGTAGTAGACAACAGTCAGCCGTGAGTTATTCCGACTGTAAAGATTGAAACAGTGTTCGTTCGAATAGCTCCTGTCGAATCTTTGTACCTATCTTGCTAGGAAATAAGATAGTTTAGTTGGTAAGATATCAACCTATATAGTTATAGGTCACAAGTTCAAACCTACAAATGAACCTTTTAGTGTTGGACCTACTCATGATACATGGTCTATAAAGCCCTTCATGTTGGCAATTGGTTGCAGAAACTTGATTTTCTTGGAGTTTGTATATTTTGTAAGCAACAAATGTAGACAAGTAACCATGTTTTTGGAGAATGTTTTTTTGCACAACAGATATGGTATAGAATTATGCATCTAATTTTGTATGTTGGTTATTTTGGGAATTTCTCATGAGGCACCATGCTCTAGATGGATCTCTCAGAACATGCATTTTCTTCAAATGTCTCTTCAGTTGATTTTGTGATGACTGTGTAGTGGGGGGAAATTTGTAAGCAACCTCTTTTATTTGTGGTATATATTGATAGATATAAGGAGTTGAATTCCACTCGGGAGATTATTTCATCTTCTTCTATATGGCAAATTTGCAAAGTGTTGTCTTTAGGTTTTTAAGGAAGAGACAACATTCCCTATCTATGTAGTAAAAGGGATTTAGACTTATATTATTCATAATTTGCAAGGCCAATATGATGGTATCCAAGGAGATAGAGACGCAAAAGTTTTTAAAAGGTTAAATTTCTTAAATCATTGGAAAAAGTTTCTATTCTTTAAGATTGTTCACTAAGTACTGCAGTGGAATTATGCAACACCTCCATGGTTGCTTTCTCTGCCTCTATTTTACCAACAATGACTTCAAGTCATATGACTGAAAGGAATGGAATAATATGGTGTGTGTATATGTATTAGTACTTGCCATATGCCATAAGTATGGTGTTTTTATCTTGGCCAATTGTATAGCATGAATGGGTTTGAGAATCGTATATATTACTCTCATATGTTCTTTTTGTAGCCATTTTGGCAAGACCTTTTATACTAATGAATGAATATCATTTTTTTAAAAAAAACAAATCTGTAGCTAGGATTTAATATGGTGATTGGTCTCCACCTAACATTTTCAGACACACATCGCCTTTTGAGATTAAATAAATCAATCCTTCTAAAAATTGTTGCAATATCACACCTTTTGAGATTAAGGGGTCTTACATACAAGGTGTTGCATGCAAGGGAAGGATGCATGCAGAGGCTTCTAGAAAGTTCTAAAACTTTCTGGAACATCAGAAACAGATATTACATGTATATGTGTTAGTAATTATATCATGAATTCATGTTTAATCAATCGATTAGAATAATTGGTTCTATAGACAAGGTCCTGGGGTTTACCTTGATCCCAATCATGGCGAACAACTACCAATTATTAAATCAATAGTCAACTTTATCTATCTTCTTTGCAATTATCTCCTCTGCTCTAGCGTAGCTCTGTCTACTTTTTTGTCTCTGTCTCTTTGTTTAAGCTCCTCATACTTCCTCTTTGTAGGTCCATGAAGAAATTCAGAAACTATTTGCAAAGCTTTAGCAACCAGTAACAAAACTGGTTACATACCATCAACAATGTTATGCCACATCAACTGAACATCTAGTTTATATGAATAATCATTCAAAACGGAATCAAGAATTTTATTAGAACCATCATTAATCGTAGAATTTGACTTGTAGTTTTACATTTCCGGTCGCATCTATGGTTGTGTCAAACACCAAACAAATTTTACCACAAAGTTAGATACATTAAATGTAAATGCGTCGTTTTGCCACAAGTTTACTACAAAATTTATCACACAATTTGAAATGCCTTAGACGCGTGTTTATTGGAAAAATATACGCCTATTTACTACAAATTAGACATCTCGAGGTGTCTAATAATTTCTTTATAAATCATTTTAAATATCATATTTTCCTTTTATTTACTTATATATATTTCTTTTTTATATCAATTTTGAGAACATATATATGTTGGACAATTTCTTCGGTTTATAAGGTGAAGAGTTTGAGAACTCTGAAGATGATTGAGGAGCCCAATCTCTCACTCTATTTACATAGAATGTTTGTGTAAGTCATTCGTGTGAGATAGTTTCACTTCTTCCTTGTCTATTTCCTCCTCTACATCTTCAATCATCTATATATGCATACATACATGGATATTAATCTTCATAAGCAACCATACTTGCATAATCATCAATATTAGATTTCATATTCACCTATATCGACATATATACATGGATATCAATTTGTATAATTAGCAAACATAAATGTGTATTCACCCGTATATGCATAATCATCATTATATGCATATTCACATGTATATGCATACATGCATATATCTGTATATACATACATGCATGCATATTCATCTAAATGTACATGCATGCATTCATATTCATGTGTATATGTACATGCATGATGCACATTCACCTGTCTTTCCACACACATGCATTTTCATATAAATACAAATGCATACATGGATATTCACGTGTATATGTACATGTATGATGTATAGTCATTGGTATATACATAAATACGAATGCATACATGCATATTCACGTGTATATGTACATGTATGATGTATAGTCATTGGTATATACATAAATACAAATTCATACATGCATATTCACGTGTATATGTACATGTATGATGTATAGTCATTGGTATATACATACATACATGTGTTTGTTAATTGTTGTCGTATCCTCCGCTACCATTTGCAACACGTACTCGTCACTTGTATAAATGACACTAGTGAGGGCTTGAGCTTCTCAAGCATCTTCAGAGTTCTTAGCTCTTCAGCTAATTATAAGTTGAAGAAGCTGTTAAAGATATATATTCTCAAAATTGAGAACAAAAATAAATTTTTATTGTTTGAAAAACTTTTTATTTATGAACTTTTTAATTTTTGAACCAAGAGTTTGATGTAAATTTACCACATCTATTGCCAACAGTTTGACGCAACCATAAACGTGAATATTTTGGATTTCAACTCACGTCTATGGTCACATCTACCAACATTCTAGTTTACTGTGACTTTATTGCAACTATAGACATGACCATGGACACGATTGTAAATGTGAGCTTAGATGTGAGCTTAGACATGAGGTTTAATGCGACCCTAGACACTCGTTTTATTGCGACTATAGACGGAACTATAAACGCGAGATTTGACGTAAATCAGCATATGCATGTCGTGATAATGGTTGCACCTAATTTTGCAGTAAAATCGTGGTAGATTGGAATGTTGGTAAAAGTGGTTGTTGATGCGACTTAAGCTAAAAAAAGGAAACAAATTTCACATCTATTGGCATGTCAAATAAGCCAATACTTTGTAATGTATATATTTGATAGGGAGAAAGTAGAATCTCGTTTGTTGGGTAACTTGCAAGTCCAAGAAGAAATATGCATCTATATATGCATCGACTGGGTCACGTCAAAGTCGTAGCAAATGCAAGCCATATTTGATGCAACAAAAAAAAAATTGTTCCTTGCGGAAACTTGGTGTGTCAAATTGATAGATACCTTGTATTGTATTAAGGTAGTTTAAATAATGTCGAGGTTAAAAATAGATTGCAGGGATAGAAATATTATGCAGAAACGAATAGGGTTAGAAATAAAATACACTTCCTAACTAGGTTAGAAAAATATTGCAATGATAGAAATATAAGGTTGGGCTAGAAAAGAAACATAAGGCCGGGTTAATAGAAAAATAAGCTAGGGTTAGAAATTTCAACACTTTTTAGTTGGGTTAGAAAGAGATGGCAAGGTTGGAAACATAAGTCTAGGTTAAAAACGTAAGGTCAGGTTAGAAATCTTTAAAAATTTTGGCACTTCTTAGCTAGGTTAAAAAAAGATTGTAGGGTTTAGAAATTATCAGTCTGGCTTAGAGGATATGAAAGAAACCCTATGCGCCATTCATCATGCCATCTCTCTAAATTAATTTTAGCTGCATATGGAAACAAGGTTGAATGGATGGATGAATGCGTTTGAATAATTGTTTATGATTAATGCAAATTTTCACTTTTAAGCATTCTAGCTAACTTTTATCTCTTTCTTGTTTATTGTATTTGTGTTACTTCATTCAATTGACAACTTACTCACGTTTAGTTAATCAATCTTTTCACTAGACAGAATAAGTTAAACATGCTCAAGAATGATTCAATAATTCAACTTCCAAAAAGACCCTTGACTTTTAATTTTAATCATTCTCGCAAAAGGTATAATGTAATTATAAGAAAAGAGTAAAAACTCATTAAACTTTTTAACTAATTACTGTAAAACAATCAATAAAACAAATAAACAAGGTAAAACAAACATTCATTTGTTTTCAAACGGATAAAATGCTAGAAGAACAAAAATTTTATGTACCAAAGTGGTTTACACAATTTTGTTAATTATATCTATAGCCCTAACTAGAGCTCACAGTCTAGCCCATAGATACACAATTCATATCGAAAATTTGAGCTCAATTGTGGCCATTGGCTACCATGCACATAATGTTATGCGATTATCGTGCATGGTGTTATGCATTTGTGCATTTTGTTAGACAGTCCTAAGTTTGAATCTTTGAATTTAATAACGACATTTGCCTATGACGACATATTGAGCCGACTTAGATTTTGGCCATATACATGCATGATGCCCACTGTGGCCTCGTAAACAGAGACTTACTTTGCCAATAACAATGTATAGTGTTCTCTTGAGCTACTTTAGCGTCATCTACGTGTTGTAGTTGTAGACGGTCATTCATATATGATGTTAATCAAATACATTGTAGGCCCTTTGTGCCAGCCCATGTTCGAATCAGGCATCTCTTTTTTGTTGGACGAAGCCAATGTTCTTAAGAAGAGTTGGGTTGGAGGAGAGCTCAAGGGCAGGGGAAGCTGAGGATGATGACAATACAAATGTTAGTTTATCAGGGAAATGCATTGTTCAATAATGCATATTCTATAGATACAATATGTCTTCGAATACTCGGACGTATTCTACACGTATTTAATGTTTTGGAATTGCCAGTTGTTTGAATCCAGATTTGTAAATATAAGAAATAAATCTACTAATTTGTCTAAATTTAAAGTCGAATGTTAGTCACTTTACAAGCATAATTTTGAAATTGGATTTTCTACAATTTAAGATTGAACAAATTTACTATTGCCAATGGCTCTGATCGTGGGGGCATGCATGGATTGATGGATGGATCGATCATGGGACATGGTGGAGAAGGTGGGCGAGATCGGGATTCGCAGACGCACATGACAGGCTTTTGGCAAACTACATTACATACATGCTTTCTTCTTCTTCTTCTTCTTCTCCTCCTCCTCCTCCTTTGGCAATTGAACTGTTTCTTCACTACACTTTGGTGGGAATTGAACTCATGACCTCTCTTCTCTGGTCCCCCTTCTTTCTTCTTTCTTCTTGAGATTCCATTGACTTTTGGGGGCCCAGAAGAAAAGCAAGGAGCGCAAAAGCAAGGAAAGCAAAAAGCAAAAGCCGCGTGTGCGTGTCTGAAAAAGCAAAGAGAAAAGACTCACGTGCACGAAAACACGTGACGCTCACCTTCATTACTCTTCTTCTTCATCTTCATCTTCTTCTTCTTCTTCTTCTGCTTCTGCCTTTCCTTCTTCTTCTGTTTCTTCTTCTTCTTCTTCTTCTTCACGCTCTGCTTGTTACCTTATTCCCAAGGGGCCACAACCCTCCTTTTGCTGCCCCAAATCTGGTCAATCGGCTGTAGTAAAGTGATCCGCCATCGCTCCAATTCCTGCTTCCCTTTTCTCCGCCTTCGTCAGTCCATCGGATCCAGCTCCACCGAGCTGCTCGACCTCGTCTTTCATCATGATGATCATGCCTGCGTGATATTCTGAAGAAGCAGAAGCAGAAAGGAGGGAGGAAGGAAGGAAGGAAGGAAGGAAGGAAGGAAGGAAGGAAGGAAGGAAGGAGGAGAAGGAGAAGCAGCAAGCAGTTCAATCCTCTCCTTGAGATATCAACGGATCCCTTGCTTCGAATTCTTCCTTCCCTTGATCATCCCGAGTCATCCCATCGCCTCCGCCTCTTATGACATTTCGCCCTTTGCAGCTGCCTGCACAAGATCGTCCGATTCCCGCTTGTATAGAAAGAAGCCTCCGCCCTCGCGATCGATCCGAAACCCAACCATTTTGCCTCCTGCATTCCATCCCCTGCATCGCGCTTCTTCCGAATCAAATCCATCATTCTTCCTTGGTTCATAAAACTCGGCAGAATCAGCGCCACAAGGAAATGGCGAGTCTGTCTTTCCGTGCCTCCCTGGCATTGAAGAAGAAGGGCAGTGTATGTTAACTCCTCCTGGACATCTAACGATCGATCGATCGATCGCCAATCGAGTCAACAGACAGATCTAGATCGCCATGGATCCTCCCGCCGCCGCCGCCGAAATCCCGGGTTCCAGCAAAGAGCGAATCGAAGGCGGAGAAGAGCGAATCAAAGGCGGACAAGAGCGAATCGAAGGCGGAGAAGAGCGAATCGAAGGCGGAGAAGAGCGAATCGAAGGCGGAGAAGAGCGAATCGAAGGCGGAGAAGAGGCATCGGCATCGGAGATTACGAGCGAGAAGCCACGGAAGAAACTGAGCTGGAGCAAGCTCCATACCTTCTCGTGCGCGAGGCCGTTCACAGCAGCGACAGACGGCAAAGCTCCGATCAAATCGGTGGGAACAGAAGGATTCTCGCGGCTAGTATCGATCGGAAGCACACCATCTCCATCTCCATCGCCATTGCCATCGCCTTCATCGCAGCGTAAGGATTCGACAGATCCGAAGAAGGCTCCGAAACCTCGCATCAAACAGGCGTATCCTTCCAACTGGGTCTCCACAACCAAGTACAACCTGGTTACCTTCCTCCCCAAGGCTCTCTTCGAGCAGTTCCGGAGAGTCGCCAATCTCTACTTCCTCTTCACGGCAGCGCTCTCCGTCACTCCCCTCTCCCCCTTCTCTGCAGAAAGCCTCATCTCGCCCCTTGTCTTCGTGGTGGGGGTAAGCATGGCCAAGGAAGCTCTCGAGGACTGGCATCGATTCCTACAGGTTCTTTGCTTTGCTTACCATCTAGATATAGTTTCTCTAAACCTGAATTCCCTCCTCCTCCTCTTCCATGTCCAATTCCTTATGCATTTCTGACTGTCTTCTCTCTCTCTCTCTCTCTCTCTCTCTCTCTTTCTCTCTGGATACGTGTGTATGTGTGCTTTCTTCCCTTTCTTATGCACTGTATGCAGCAGAAGTTTCTGATCGCCGTTTTGCTCCATCTAACTTCGTACAACACCATAGCCGTGGCTCTTACAACACATTCACGCACCATCGCCAGAATTGCACCCACATTTCCTCTCGGTGGAACTTAACTGTTATCCTTAGAGATCGACCTCACAGCCCGGGGCTCCATCGATTCTGTGAGCTCAGACTTGACCATCCTTCACCCTGATGGAATCTAAATTTCCCAGTCCTTCGCTCTCGAGTCCATCTGTTCGTTCTTACAGTAATAGAAGGTTGTCTGCTCCATCCTCTCTGCGTGCTACTGATCTAATGAAGAACAAGCTCCATTGTGCTGCTTGGCGCCGCTCAAGTAGTTTATATATTGCACCCGCTGGTCTGATGATTTGTAAATCCAACACAGCATCAACGTACATGGGGAACTGTGAATGTCCCGGTGAGTATGGCCTCCATGAATGCATAGCATGTAGCCCTGTATACATGCAGAATTTGAAATGCATCAATATGAGATGCCATAAAAATCGTTAGTTTCTGTTAGATTTCCCTTTCTTCTATGTTCTGATCACACCATGCCCAGAATTGTAGTCTATATTCCATCTCCTACGAATGGCAAAGAGGAGCCCAGCCCAAATGTCATATATTTAAGCTAATGAGCAACTAGCCTTTGAGGTTCACTTGGTGAGTTAGTGCTAGGATACTATGCCTAAGCACTACCATCAAATTCTCTGCTCGCCCTCATGTCAAGCATCTTACTTACAATGGCATGCCCATGCCTTTGATTCGACATGTGGTCGGGCCCACTTTGTTTGCCCTTGGCGGAGCCGTATATGCCCAAGCCGATATATCTCAGGCTTCCACAAACAGAGGCATTCTAATCTTGAACAATGCCTTATTACAAAACTTCTCCCTAGATGAGGGGAACAAGAAGGAGTGGCCGGGGGGGTGCCTACGATACAACACAGTCAGTCCCCTCTTTCTTTTAATCCCATCAAAAGTTTATGCTTCCACGAAAGACTGCCATAAAGGACAACAGAAATCATAAAAATGCGTAGAGGGATACAACCAATATGACCTCTCTGTCAGGCCAATACCCATTATTCATGCAACTTGAGCTCAAAGCTACTCGATGTTTTGAGATGGATATTCAGAAGAATCATATGGTCAAATGAGCTACCTCGACTA
>JBBBWG010005592.1:5385-16312 GCA_037176905.1 Azolla pinnata
ATTTAAATAAATAAGTACATTTAAATAAATAAGTAAATTTAAATAAACAAGTAAATATAAATAAATAAGTAAATATAAATAAATAAGTAAATAATAGTAAATATAAATAAATAAATACATTTAAATAAAAAATAAATTCAAATAAATATATCGTATAATACACATATTTATAAATAAAAGGAGAAATAAATAAAAGAAGAAAAAAGAAGAAGAAAAGATCGAATCGAAGATCTGTTCCTTCTTCGATACCTTTCCTCGGGTTTCGATCTGTGCTATGCACGCCTCCATCGATCTTCCATCGCCATCGCCATCGCCATCGCCATGATTCCCGCCCTCAGGTTCTGTGCCAGGGCTCGTCTTCCTTCTGCCTCCCCCTCGGCAAGAAGCATCGGCTATGGCTATCACAAATTCATCGCTCCGGATGCGAATTCTTCCCGCAGATGTATTGCTCACGCTCCTGCATTCGTAAAGGAGCACAATTGGTCGCCGTTCTTTCTATTTGTCATCGCTGCCAGGTTCTTCCTTCCCTTCTTTCCTTCCTTCCTTCCTTCCTTCCTTCTTAGCTCCAAAATATACACGATTCTGATCACGTTGTAGGAATCATAGTGCCAAAAATGCTGGATTCATGTATATATGGTTCTGAGCATATTGTAGGAATCATATTGTGGAAAATGCTGAAGGCATTATATCGCATTTTCACTGATAGTGCTTTGGATTCTGAGCATTTTCACACTTTGATTCTCTGCATTTAATAAGATTCCAGCATTTTCCGCTCTATAATTCCTATGAATGTACAATGACTTCGAACAGAATGTGGGGGCTAAGAAGTAAATTTATTCGTAGCATGTGGGGCATAGATCTCCTGCCCACTAGTAACTTTTGTCTGGATTTCGTCACTCTGATTACTTGTGTTGGCCCAGATAACTTTAAATGCGGGATATGTGAATGTGTTTGTTTTTGACAGTGGTATCATAGGAGGGTCATCAGTTATAGCTGCCGAAAATCAGCAAGATGTGCATGGCACAGTTAGGGTTGATGATAGTTCAAAGACAGGAGCAACGAAGAAGAAGATTGTGGTATTGGGTTCAGGATGGGCTGGTATAAGCTTTGTGAAAACCTTGGATACATCGATTTATGATGTACATGTCATTTCGCCCCGGAACTTTTTTGTTTTCACACCACTTTTACCTAGTGTAACTGTTGGGACAGTTGAAGCAAGGAGCATAACTGAGCCGATCCGCAAGATTACCAAACATGTAAAAGCTTTTTTTTTTGCTCTGTTCCTCTTTCGAACAACTGTCATATTACTGGGCTTGGAGTCACTGTTTTTCTCTCATTTCTAATGTGCAGAAACAAAACATCAAGTTTATTCAAGCAAACTGTACTAGCATTGACTCCTCAAACAGAAAAGTCATATGCAAACCAGTTGCTAACCAGGATGAGATAGGAAAAACTGAATTCGAAATTAGCTTTGATTACCTTGTTGTTGCAGTGGGAGCTCAACCCAACACATTTAATACTCCTGGAGTAGAAGAATATTGCCATTTCCTAAAAGAGATTGAAGATGCAGAGAGGATACGAGAAAGTATAGTTGATTTCTTTGAGCTAGCGGCTCTTCCTTTCCTGTCCGATGATGAACGTAGAACTTTGTTGCAATTTGTGATCATCGGAGGTGGTCCAACAGGAGTGGAATTCGCGGCAGAGCTTCATGATTTAATATATGAAGATTTGTGCAAGCTATATCCGAACCTTATTCCCTTCGTCAACATTGTTGTCGTTCAATCTGGTGATCATATATTAAATATGTGAGTTGTATAAGGATCATAGACTAGACATTTTCATTAACCGGTTACATGGTGTATCTTGAGGATAGCTGTTCAAGAAGGGAAAAATTCTGGAATACTCTGAAGTTTTCTGCCATCTCTGTAAACACCCCCAAGTTTTTCTGTATTTTCCCAAATGCACTTGTTCAAACCCCGAAATGAACAAAAAGGGGAAAACTGGGCAGTATGTTTTCTCAAAATAAGCAAGCTCAAGGGCATTTTATCACGTAGAAAACTAAAAAATTTAATGTATATATCTTGCTGATATGTACTATATTTGGTTTTCCAGGTTCGATGAACGCATCAGTGACTTTGCAGAGAAGAAATTTCGAAGGGATGGAATTGATGTAAGGACGGGTTGCAGGGTGATGGCTGTTCAGAAAAATGTGATTGTGACAAAAGAGAAGAAATCGGGCAAAACCGTGGAGTTTCCTTATGGCATGGCGATATGGTCCACAGGAATTGGAACCCGTCCAGTTATAGCTGATTTCATGAAACAAATTGGGCAGGTCTAACTATATAGAGCTCATTTTATTGCTGTTCATGATTGTGTGTTGCATTTTTGATGGATTATAACAATTCATCTTATCCTCCCAAGTCCTCTCTATTTCGTAGAGCTAAGCCCCCCTATTTCATATAGCTGATGTCATGTTCCAACTAATGATGCAGGATAATCGACGCGTTCTGGCTACTGATGAATGGCTTCGTGTTAAGGGATGTGATAACACATATGCTCTTGGTGATTGTGCAACCATCGAACAACGGAAACTTTTGGTTTTCTTCTGTAACCTCATCTACATCTATTTTCTAGAGGCATAATGAAATATATGGCACTGGCAATGATGATTTTATGCTGGGAAAACAGTTTTCAGTGTTGCTATGGGGACCTACTCTTTTAGTGTTTCTTGTTAGTCCTGCATAACGTGGCAGTATTTGGACTCATAGCTTGTGCATGATATGGCAGTATTTGTATCGAGTCGGGTTTCTTTTGCTCCGAAGAGCACTGTAGCTATATGGTTTGATTGATGGGTATTTTAATTCTAGCAATTGCGTGAAACACATTATTCTTATACTGTGTAAATGATGCAGGAGGATGTCGCTTTCATTTTTAAGCTGGCAGACGTTGATAACTCAGGCATGTTAAGTGCCAAGGAGTTCAAAGATGCAATTGAATTGTTGAGGGGGAGATACCCACAAATTGATTTATATTTGAAAAGGCAACATATGAAAGATGTTCTAAGGATTATCGATGATAACATTAGCAGCGAGAATAAAGGTGAGGTCCTCCTGGATATAGAAGAATTCAAGAAATCTCTTGTGAAGGTGGACTCTCAGATGAAGGCCCTTCCAGCAACAGCACAGGTTTTCATGCAAAGCAAGATTTTTACTTTCGTCTTCTTTTTTGTTTAGTTAAAAAGGAGGGTATTTTATGTGTCAACCCGTGCAAACGTTAGGAGCATGATTTCTAAATGAGATTGCTGCATCCTGGGTCATATGCCATTTTTTTCTGAAAATGCATTTGTTGTTAAGTGGTTGACTGAATTTCTTTACTCCCTTTTCCAGATGTTTGGTTTGAACACGCATTTCTTCCTTGATGCTGGTTTTTTATATGTATCTTAGGTGGCTGCTCAACAAGGTGAATATCTGGCCAAATGCTTCAATCGGAGGAGCGAATGCGAAGTTGAGCCAGAGGGTCCTCTCCGTGTGAGAGGAGAAGGGCGGCATCTGTTTCGTCCCTTTGTGTAAAAGAACACCATTCTCATTACATACATGCATGCATATACAATATGCATATGCATACACACTCATACATATACGATGCATATAAGTAATCTTTTTTATATTCATCTTTTCAAGGATAACTGGCCGTAAAAAATTCAATCTAAATTAAGAGCAAAAGAAGACACAATCAAAATCATATGTTTATTGATTTGTTGGGTCTGATAGTTACAAGCATTTTGGGCAATTTGCACCTCTTGGTGGAGAGCAAGCTGCTGCAGAGCTACCAGGGGATTGGGTATCGCTTGGAAGAAGCACGCAATGGCTTTGGTACTCTGTATATGCGAGGTATCGATTTTTGCACCATTGATCTGAATGAATGAATGGAGTTAATCGATCACACTGGCATGCTATCGAATGATGCCGTGTATAATAAACCATTGATATGCCATGCCTTTACTTGGTTCCTTTTGTCTTGGATTTGTGTAGTAAGCAAGTGAGTTGGAGGACACGGGCACTGGTGATATTTGATTGGACGAAGCGCTTTGTTTTCGGTCGTGATTCTAGTCGCATGTAAAAAAACCTATGCTTTGTAATTCCGCATATCTACTCCTTCATCTTAAATCTGTAAAAGATAATCAATTGAAGAGGGGTGTAGTTCTTGCTTTGTCTTTGTTTACCTTTATCAGGATTATTTGATGATATGCAGTGCAAAGACTTTCTGATTGTGCACTATGTTAAATAGCTTTTGTAACTGCTTGCGAAGCTTCTGCAAGGCTTTTTATGATTATTAAGGAGAGTTCGGAATCGAACATGGAAGTTGACAACTGGAAATGGAGGTCTTCCCTGTTCAACTACCATTATGTGGAGAGAAAAGTAATCTCAAGGAGGTATTTCAGCTTTCACATGCAGGAATCCACAGCGTGATCAATCTATATAAAAAGGAGCTTTGTATACCATAGGTTATACTTTTACATTAAGGTTTTGCTCGTGTTTGAGTTAGGGACAATGCAATTGCAAAAATACTCCTGACATGAAGCTCATGCAATGAATAAATAAATGTACATGGAAATTGGACATCGTAACTATGTTAATCGTTTGTGTGACAAAGGTTATATGAGGAGATCAAAACTGCAATATAATAGCATGAAAAACATTGATAATGAGCGTTGTGAAGATGTTAAGATGTCCTCTGGGAAGGTCACATCCTGAATTTGCATATTGCATTGCTATCGAGCTTTAATTTCTTTGGTCTATTTTGGGTTATGAAGCTCGAACTAAGGTATAGATCCAACACAATTGGAAGCCTCCAAAATAGGGTGATTGTGATGATTAATTACTATGCAGATCAGGAGCTACCTCTTCTTAGCCAATTGTATCTACATGGTTGCCCAAACAAGCTCATCAAGTTTTTTGGGAATAGCCACTGATCATTGTTTGGTTTTGTGCCAAATGACTTTGACCTACCATCTTTAGGCTAAATACATCTTGAATCATCTCCTTCTACAAAGCAAAAATCTTGGTCTTAGAATCTAGATTGTCGAGGCGTGTTCAATTATAGACTTGAAGGGAGAATGCGCCTTGAGATTGGCTTGGATGAGAGAGTGGATGTCAACTATCCACGAATGCAGATGTTACTGGCGTGGTGTCAAATCCTTGATAGAAGCAAGTTGTCTAATGGTAAACTGTTGTGTACTCGGCAGAAGCTTCGTGGTGGAGGATGGGAAAGGAGGAGCAGCAAAAGCCAGGACAACAAAACGCTCGATTCCCGGATTCCAGATTCCCAGACAGATTCCAGAAGTTTCTTACGGAGATGGATGCTGAGGCCTGATCAATTATAGTCCTGAAGGGAGAACACATCGCGAGATTCACTGGATGATGTCGGCTATCCACAAATGCAGATGTTAGCGGCGTGGTGTTAGATCCCCGATTAGAAGCCAACTGTGTATTAATGGTAAGTAAAACGTGTGTGTACTCGAGGGAAGCCACAACTCGGGCAGAAGCTCAATGGTGGTGGAGGAGGAGAGGCAGACGCCACAACAACACATTCCCAGATTCCATATTCCAGATTCCTATTCAATTCCCAAACAGTTTCTAGATTCTAGATTCTAGATTTTCCAGATGCTTGAGCAGTTTCCAGATTTCCCAAACAGTTTCCAGGTTCCAGATTCCTACATTCAATTCCGAAACAGTTCCCAGATTCTAGATTCCAGATTCCGGATTCCTGGATTCGATTCCCAAACAGTTTCTGGATTCCAGATTCCTAGTTTCCAGATTCCCAAACAGTTTCCAGATTCCTAAATCCGATTTTGAAACAGTTCCCAGATTCCAGATTCCTAGATTCGATTCCCAAACAGTTCCTAGATTCCAGGTTCCTAGATTCAATTCCCAAGCAGTTTCCAGACTCCAGTTTCCGGTTTCCAAAATGTATGTTTTTGAAAGTGCAGAAATTCAACGGCAAAACAGAAGCAAAAACGAAGACGAAGACGAAGACGAAGACGACGACGAGGACGACGAAGACGAAGACGACACAGACAGACAGCGAGCGATGCTCCTCCCTCCTCTTCCCTCTTCCTCCTCCTCCTCGTCGTCGTCGTCGTCCTCCTCCTGCGCCGACGCCCGCTTCCTGCTCGACGCCGCCCGCCTCGCCGATCGATCCGCCGCCTCCGCCGCCCCTCGCCCCAACTCCGCCTGCATCCTCGTCTCCCCTCGCCCCTCCCCCTCCTCCCCCTCCTCCTCCTCCCCTTTCGTCGTCGTCGCCGATGCTCCCGCCTCCGCTGCCCGTGGCGCCTCCCCCGAGGTGGAGGCCTGCACCAAAGCTCGCGACCTTGCCCGCGGATCCACCGCCTACCTCAACCTCGAGCCGCCCGCCCTTTGCCATGGCGACGTCTCCGACCCTGCCATCGCCGCCCTCATCCAGGTCATCTTCCTCGGCTCTCTTTCCATTGTACATGCTTGGAGTGGTGTACTCTATGCATATGTACATTTACGTATGCATGCATCCATGCGTGTAGGTATATGCACATGTATGTATGCGCATCCATGCATAGATTAGATTATGCATTCGTATGTGTTGCTCTGGTGCTGTGCATGCTATGCATATATACATGTTATCTAAAGCATGGCATATGCATGCTCCCTTCTCCCCGTGATATGCATACATGTATGTGTATATGTTCTATGTATGAATGTGTTTTTTATATAGATACATACTCCAGTAGAACGGAGATGCATGCACATAACATGCATTTCGGAAACAAACACACACACACATATATATGCTACACGTATACAAATGTATATTGCTACATTTGTGTGTGTGTGTGTGTGTGTGTACGTACACATGCATGTGTGCATTCATGCATATATTATTATGCATGCATGAATGAATGCTATGAATATGCGCTTGTTATTGAAATGCATTGTATGCGCTTCGTATGTACATGTGTATCTGTAGATGGATGTGTTTATATACATACACTACTAGTAAAATGGAGATGCAAGTACATAGCATGCATTTCAAAAAACAAGCTCGCATATTACATTTCAATAGCACTATATATGGTACACACGCAAATATATGTCCTGGAATGCATGTGTTTTCATCATTACATCTTGGTTTGGTTGGGAGCCAGTAAGCTCTGTTAGCTCAAGAAAACGCCCCTCCTCCCTCCACCACATGGTTCACATCCACGTGATTCCGCCTCTCCTAGTGAAAAAGTGGTGAAAAACGCGATTGATTGGCTATACTTTAGAGTAGCTAGGGCAGCTGCATGCTCCTTTCTGAGGTTGAGAACCTCTTCAGATTATCACTTTGTGCAGAGTTGCAAAGGAGGTAGAAACTCTCGATAATGGCTAGTAAAGCAAAAATTATCTATAGGATACAGATATATGCATTTTCCCTTAGCTGGAAAGGACAGAATAATGTACTGATCTTCAAGAGTTGAGGTCCCATGAATGCCTAACAAGTAGTAAACGATCATGATCAACTATTTCTCAGCTAAAAAGATATGGCTCGTTCTCAGGGAAAACGTTGAGAGTGTGGGCAAAGAAAAATAGCTGCCACTATGCCAGGCTTGCTAGTTTAAAAGGCTCACAACTTTGGATCACATATTGCCCGTTGATTTTTTACCAAGTTCATAAGTTCCCAATAAAGAAAATCCATTGTTTCTGTTTGGGTTTACAGAAAATGGTGAAGAGCCTTTGACACTTTGCATTGTCAATGGCTTGTGCCGTGCTAAAGGCCCTTAACATCCTTGTAGATATGCCTTCAGAAGTTTTTGCATTGTATGAACTGGTGTTGGGAAAGGGATAATCGTTTTTCTATAGGCCTTGGCTAAGAAGATAGGAGCATTACAATGATGCTCACTATCATCCACACTCCTTGTTCTTTGTGTAGATGAGATATGAGATCTTGCTAAAAGGTGTGTTGGTTCATGAGCACGCTTAGTGGGGACAGCCATACACATACGACTATATGCTCCTAACATTGTGTTGGTCACTGGCTCTACATGAGAGCTGCCAATTATGTAGATACTTTTAAGGCATTTTGTATTGAAAAAGGTTTGGCAAAATGTAATAATACTTTATGTTAACCTATGTTTATGATTTAACTTAGAAGCTAATAATTTCTTGCATGTTTGGAATTTGTCTTGAGAAAGGCACGGTGTTTATGAGAAATGGATGATGTTCAGCAAGAAAATCTATGTTTATCCTCAGATTAGGAAATACAAACTCATAATGTCTTTCTTACTTCCGTTTCTAGGCTGGGGTCTCAAGAGTAGTGATTGGTCTTCGTCATCCACTTGAACATTTTAGGGATAAAGCTATATATAAACTGAGGAATGCAAACGTGAAGGTGGATGTTCTTGGAGAGGATTTGAAAGATGGCTCGGGGATAATGGTAAACCGGAATTCAAGAAGGATACGAGGAAGAAGAAGAGATTCTTGTGACGCAGCTAGTTGGCCTTGTATAATTTGAACACTGTGTGACTATTTCAAAGTATTTCATAAGGAATTCTTGTTATTTATAGGAAGCTTTGAAAGCCTGCAAGGAAGTGAATGCTCCACTTTTGTACACATCTGCTTTCAAAATTCCCATGTCCACTTTGAAATATGCAATGACACTTGATGGTATTACACTTCTATTCAAATATAAAGGTTTACTAAAGTGAATCTTTATGATGCATATAACATTTTGTATTCCATATGATTCATTTATTATTATCTCATACTCAACCAGGCAGTCTGTTATATTGTAGGCAAAATTGCTGCTAGCACTGGTCATGCAGCGTGGATCAGTAGCAAGATGTCAAGACAAAAGGTTTTAGGCCTTCGTGCAAGAAGCAATGCAATAATTGTTGGAGGCAACACAGTTAAACATGATAGTGAGTAGGATGTGCAAGTGTTTACACGATCAATAAATTGTGTTGTTTTATCAACACACAACACAGTATTAACACCATGTTCATTTGATGCATCTCTTTTTCTTATTGTTTCATGTGAGAGATGAGACGGCCCCACCTGTAATGTCCTTTCATGGTCTTTTCACCCCACTTGTGCAATGTCCTTTCGTGGTCTTTTCATAAGCCGTTTTGCATTTGTGGAGATGTCAATCCATGACCAATGTAATGATTTCATTCATGATTGTCTATCAACTATCATAGCCAAGTATATATAGTATTCATCTGTCTCCCAAAATAGTTGTGTTCTTCTACTGTACGGGATTTTCTTTCAAAGGGTATATGGATGTACAGTTTCAGTTTAGAGCTTAGAGTTACTTTGAAGCTTCTTCCGAAAATGTTCTTTTATTATTTTATGCAGATCCAAGATTGACTACAAGGCAAGATGGTCTTCATTTTCCTGCTCGTATAGTTATGTCAAGAGGTATGGATCTTCCTGAGGATGCTAACCTCTGGGATGTATCTGACACGAATACTATAGTTATGACACAACGTGGTGCGAGGAAAGATTTTCAGAAGAAGCTAGAAAGGAAAGGTGTAGAAATTGTGGAGTTTGATTTCTTGTCACCAAAAGCAGTGGTAGATTATTGTTATGATCAAGGTTTTCTTAGTGTCCTTTGGGAATGTGGAGGTGCACTTGCAGCCCCAGCGATCACATCTGGAGTCATTCATAAGGTAACTGCATGACACCTTCTGCTGATTTCTTTTACCCTTTGCTAACTTTCTGTGGTTCAGGTAGTATCTTTTGTTGCTCCAAAGATAATTGGAGGTGCAGCTGCCCCTTCTCCTATTGGAGAATTGGGGTTGATAGAAATGAATCAGGCCCTGGATGTCGTAGATGTTTCTTTTGAACAGGTGTTATTATATTGACTAACGTCATTGAGTGCCATTGCAATGCCTTCTCATAAAGAAATAGTAACGACTTTGTACATTAGATTGGGCCAGACATGCTCATATCTGGATACTTGCAACCGATTCCTGATGTTAGCTCTCCAATCATCGTGAGCGATAATATGGGTTGTACAAGACAGCCTGGAGTTATGAAAGAAAAGCCAACCATTATATACTTCAATAAAACATGGGATGCATATGGAGCATTCTCCAACTCTTCACCACACTCGGTTGTTGTGAGTGCTTCTGATGGCAAGCCAATGCAATGGAAAACAGTTGAACACTATTATCAGGTACTTTCATGGCTATGCTGAGGTTATTCTGAGCTCATAGCATTGTGATATATATCCAAATCAAGGATTATCTCTGGCTTTCATCGCTTGCAATTGCACTTTCCACATTCCTGTTTATCATATATTGTCTATGGTAATGGGTTTGCCCAAAATATTCTTGGTATTGAGGTGTGACACTTACCTGTATGCCCTAGTGAAAGTCACCCCGCTGTGTTGTTTGTCAATTTACATAATCATGCTTTATACCCCTTGATGTTTGATATTTTCAGCATAATTAGAGCTGGTCAAGTGATTTTGTTTCATTCTTTGCTAATGGCAGGCACAGAAATTTGAAGGGATCCATGATTCTCTAGCATTAGACTGCATTGAGAAGATTAGATCAGTAGATGCGCCTGAAGAAGCAACCAGATTAGGGAGGATGCTGCAGAAGCAGAGACCAGATCTGGTAAATCCTTAACTATAGAAATATCGAAAGATATACTGACGTCTTCAAGGGACCAACAGGGCCTATACAGCCAAATTCGAGATCACATTTATATTTAAGCGTCAATCTTGAGAGCAACTAACCAAAATAAATAAAATCAGAAATAAAGAATAAACACTAAAAATGGCAATTAGTGACGTTTTGAAAGGCATGAATGCATCCTAAAGTGAAAGCATGAAGGAGTGGTGTAGGATTAGGAATGTGGTACGGAAAGTCAGTACAAACAAATTCCTAAAATCCTGATCTGGTTTATAG
>JBBBWG010005603.1:7696-27757 GCA_037176905.1 Azolla pinnata
GTAGGCGGCGGCGGCGGAAGCAGCTTCTTCAGCCCGGCGCTGCGCCGCAAGCTCCACTGCTGCTCCCTCGAGTCCTCCGCGATCCTCTCATCATCATCATCATCATCATCATCATCATCATCATCATCATCATCCGCATCATCATCCGCATCATCCGCATCATCATCCTCACCATCGTCATCCTCATCGTCATCGTCATCATCCTCGCCTTCCTCCTCCTCCTCCTCCTCCATCTCCAACTCTAGCAGCGCCGCTCGCCATGCCGCCGCCGCCGTTAAAGGCCGCCGCTTGACGCTTCCGCAGCGCCGCCGCGCCTGCGCCAATCCTGCGCCTCCCGATCATCGCCGCCCCTCCGCCATCGCTGCTCTTGATCCTCCTCAGTTTCATAGCCCTGCTCTCGCAGCATCAGCAGCTCTGCAATCCTATAATCCTTCCGCCGCCGCCGCCGCCGCCGCCGGATGGAGGAGCCCTGAGATTCCCACAGCTCCTGCAGCTTCTGCTGCTGCTGCTGCTGCTGATCATCATCATCATCATCATCATCCTCCTCCTCTTCCTCCTCCTCCTCCTCGCGCGCTGCCGCCGCCGCCGCCGCCGATCCTGCAGCCGCAGCGATTCGCCCTCACCGACGCCATCAATGCTATCCCCACCCTCTTCAACCCTAATCTCGCCGCCGCGGATCATGCTCATCCTGGTCGCAGCAACGACCCGCAGCTCTCGCCGGATCATCGTTTCCGCCTGCAGAGCTCCCTGATCAGCGCTCGGCCGGATGATGATCAGACCAGCAGCTGCTGCAGCAGCGGCAGCCGCCGCCGCCGCCGCCGCCGCCGCGGCCCGCAGCATGCCGATACTGCTGCAGATCCGCGCCCCGCTGCAACCCTAAACCCTAATCACCTCCCTGATTACTCCTGCGGCGCTGCTGCTTCGGCTACGCCGCTTCTGATCGTCCCCGGCACCGGATCTGCTGATCCATATCATCAGGCGGCGCAGATCCTGTCTAACAACACCAGCGCCGATCCTTGGATGATGCATCAGCTAGCAGCGCCGCCTCATGAATCCGGCGCTCATGGGCAGGGCGGCGCGATCTTCAGCTCGGCGGCGATCGCCGATTCGTCCGCGCTTGCTGAGCAATACTGTCATCGCGATGCGGAGGAGGAGGAGGAGGATCATCGCGCGATGGAGCACTTCTGGCAGCTCCAGCGGGCGATGATGATCCAGCAGCAGCACCACGTCGACGCCATTCTTCCGGGGCCGCAGCTGATGATGATGATCGATCATCCGGGCCGCGTGATGAATGCTAGCCACGATCCGAATCTCTCAGGCGGCGCAGCTGCAGCGATGGAGATGCAGCAGCAGCAGCAGCAGCAGCGTGATGATGATCCGATCATCTGCAGCAATGCTAGCGATCACATCTACGAATTAGCTGCTGCTGCTGCTGCTGCTGATGCGCCGCCGCCGCCGCCGCCGCCGATCGATCAGTATAACCGCTATATGAACTGCTTCTCCCAGTACATCGATCATCAGGCACTGCAGCAGCAGCACATGGATCCGCGCCTGGATCGCTTCGGGGATGTCGACGATGATGATGGCGATGATCAGCTGATCATCGATCCGGCGCCCCATGATCTGCTGCGCCACCAGCAACAATCCGCCGGCGATTACAACCTGCTGCTCATCAGTGCTGCTGCCGGCGCCCACATTGACCAAGATGACTACTTACACTCCATCATCCTTGACGATGTTCTCTAGCGATTGCATCAGAATTATCGTAGATACTATATATATATGTATATATATACGCAGATCAATCCGTATGCAGAATGACTATGTACATATATAGTCCTCGAAAATCGACACCAATAATATTCGTACTGATCAATCGCCCTTAACCCTAAACCGTAGCTGCCCAGCTGCAGTTCCTGCAGATCAATAATCACAGCTACATCAAAAGCTTCCGCCCATGATATGCTACCATTTATACATTAATCACATCGATCTACACATCATGCGACGGAGGATTAGTTACTCCAATCGTCGCGCTTCATTTGTAATCGTGTGAGAAATCTTTAACCTCCGCTAGTTGTATAACATGATGCCAAAAAAGGATTTATAATATACAACAGATCACATTATGATCGCCCAATTGTGACATTATTAAGGTTGACACGGTTTCTCTAAATTATTTTGTATGGTAATGTCAAGATTATTCTGTATCAATTGACATCAAATTCAGGTTCCTAGGAGATTGTCCGAGTTTTCAAGAACAGTATGCTCGAAATGATTTTCCCCATAAAACCCGTAATCCGATGCGATGTTATGAGGCCCATTAATTCGGATCGATCAGAACTAATTACTAATTACTCATCGCTGGCAATAATCAGCAATGCAGTTGTTAATGATTTTCCCCATAAAGCCGGTAATCCGATGCGATGTTATGAGGCCCATTAAGTCGGATTGATCAGAACTAATTACTGATGCTCATCGATGGCAATGAATCAGCAACACAGTTGTTAATGATCCTAAATTCAGATCGAGTGGATTACTATACAGCATGGATAATCAGTGGATCAAGCAATAATACACGTTGATGGTATGCCTGCTTGTTCACCTATGAACGAATGTAATTAACGACGTATGCGACCGTCGACGTGGTGATCTCTCGAGAGGTTAATTAGTAATTCTCTGACGATTGATCAAACAACGTAGCGATCGCTCTCGGGAGGTCAATCAGTACTTTGCCGACGATTGACCATCAAAGCATAAATGCTAATATATGATCGGAGGTGAGCTGATTTGGTGTACCCATCGTAACACGATGGATCATACACGAGTAATTACTTGTAATTAAACCTCATGCGGTGATTAGTTTCGAGACTCGAACGTCACGATTCGATTAAATATCGGTATATAACCATAGAAAGCGCCCGATCGTCGTTCAATGCAACGCAACGACGTCGTTAATCCGGATCGTAGCAGCGTTAATTTGCGCCGCTGACGTTGATTACACGTTTTTTATGACACGGAACCCAATGCCCGTTAATCGCGCACGCCTTTTGATTCCATTTGGCATCATCGACGCAAACACGTTCTTGATTAGAGCTCTTAACTATTAAAACGCGCACCCACATGATTTAAACGCCCCAATTGGTAGTCGCTTACGCGCAGTCAATGTTTGATAGGGGCTGAATTACGATCAACGTCGTAGAATTATAATCAAATCGAAGTCGCGGGATCAACGACTAATTACAACCACTCACGGGATCGCGTTTGGTCGTTCACATGGCGCATTAACCTCAACAGTGTCTGCTCCCTTTTGTTCTCATCTCATCGAAATCGTGGTCTCCTTTATATAAATGCAAGTGGCAAAACCTCAATCGAGCTGCGTCGAATCGATCGATCGATCTCCGTCTTCTCCTGGATCGGCTAATTCTAATTAGTTCGACAGGCGCTGATATTCGCCCATCGAACCAATGATGATCAAGCAATCGATCGACAATTAAATTTTAATGATCTCCAGATTCTTCTTCGACGTTAATATTATGGTGGATCGATTGCTTAATTCTAATCAGTTCGGCATGGCTGATCGCCCGTCGTCGAACCAATAAGGATGAAGAAATCGATCGACTGTAATATTAATGATCTCCATCTTCTTCTTCGACATGTAACTCGTTCGATTAAACCCGATATGGATCAAGCAGTGCCCATATCGATTCAACCCATGGGTGATCTATCTAGTTGTGTCAACGATTCAACCCACGGATCAAGGCATGAGCGGCATAGAATAGTCGATCGCACAACAGAGCGATATCGGTCGCGCATCGATCGACGACTATAATAGTTAGACGATGTTTAACATCGGAAACGATCCCGATCGTGGATCGATCGAGAGGCGCAGGGGAAGCATACTGCCGGCTAATGTTTGCGAACGATCCGAAAAGCGGAGCCAGAAAAGATCCGTCGACGATCCTCGATCTGATGCGCCGGCTTATAAGAAATCCATTCCATTCCATCCATCCATCCATTCCATGCCATTCCATCCAACCTATTCCATCAATCAACAGAAGAGGAGAGGTGTTAGTTTTATTTGGTTGGGGGAGCTGCTAGGAAGCTGATCATGCTACTAACTATGGGGCTCCAGATCACACACCATGAGTTTTATATAGACAATTGGGAGACTGTTCCCTATGTGTGAACTTTGGGAGATCATGATGATGGAATGGGACCAAAGAGATGCAGTAGGTATGTCATCTTCTTCACAGTAGTTCTTCCCTGCAAAGATTCAGAACTAGAGATGCACATGTGTCTGCATGCATTGCCCTCAATGCCAGCTTGTGCTTGCTCTCCCCTATACAGCATACATTGAGCTGATCCTATAAGTTATACAAGACTTTTGTCATCACTTGCATGAGCTGATCCTATCATCATACAAAATTTTGTCATCACTTGCCAGAACACCAAGGTGCCATAGCCTCTAACTAGTTACATCTCTGTCATCTGCAAGATACATACAGACAAACAGATCATAGATCTTGCAGGAGATGGAGATGGAGATGATGATGATAATGATGATGGTGTTATCTCTTTAGAAGAAATGTTGGATCATGATCAGATTAAGCACACTAGGGGGGGGGGGGCTCTAGCAACTGATCATGATACATAAATCTCTTTCTGTTTAAGCATCAATGCAAGCTGAAGATTAAAGATTAGAGATTCAAGCCCATCTCCGATCGCCTTGCCGCCTATAATATGTAGCTGTAGCATCAGTAGCTGCACTGTTTTGCGAAAGCGTGACGAGCTTTCTTGCCCATTAACCCCCCACTCCATCCAGCACTGTAGCAGGTGTCGATCCAAACATATATATATTTGGGCTCGTCCTCGGGATCGCGATCCGTATAATAATAATCATCATCATCATCGGAAGAATCATCAATACGATCCTGTTGATCATCGGAGCCCGTCGATCGTTTAACACTCAATCCATCGATCGATCGATCGACCAGAATCAAATTACGCACAGGGAATGATTCAAAAAGTTGCGCCCTGAGCGATCGATCGAGCCGATCGGATCGGATCTGAAAGTCTGTTTGCACTAGCAGCTGGTTTCTCCAAAGGATCTAAGGATGGATATTTCGCTCGAGTATGGACGTTAGCATGAGCACCAATACAAAATAACTTATATGTGAACCTGTGATCTATAACTGCATAAGCTCAAATCGGGCATGAGAGCCTGCTAAGAATGTTACCAATGCCTGTGAACCTGTGACCTATAACTACATAGGCTCAAATTGGACATGTGAGCTTTGCTGAGAATGTTACCAATGCTTGTGAACCTGTAACTACACCTCAAATCGGACATGAGAGCCGATTAAGAATGTTGCCAATGCTCCTCAACTTTTAGAAGAATTTTGATCGTCTCTATCATAATAAGTCGTGGAACTCATTGTCAAAGTAGGGAGGTAGAATCCTAATTACAAAATGGGGCAGAAGTTAGGTTGGGCGATCCATGGCGGCTTGTAATCGTCAGATCAAACCGATGTTGGGGTTGTTACATTCTAGGCATGCCCCATACTACATGCAAGCAAGAATGTGATTATCGGAACATCGCCTAACTTTCTCCCCACATCCTAAACCCTAAAGCACCCTCACTCTTAAAACCCTAAACCCCAATTGCGGAACCCCTCATCTATGGATTCTCAGCCACCTTTGGAATCTGGGGACTCTGGGAAAAAATCTTCTAGAACAACTCGCTCACTATAGCGTCGACCGGTTTTGTTAGTCTCTGTTCAGGATCAGGACTTGCAGTGGCCGATGAACATGCAGCTCACCCATTTCTGTTCCGCCTCTGTTAAGCCTTTGTTCAAGATCCGAGAGCAACTGTTGCTGCATACCACTATTAAGGAGAAACCGATTTCTACTGAACTCGTCTGTGGTTGATCAGCTTGCATGTTTTTTTTTTTTTAACCGTGGTCCTACTCGTGATTTCAATAACAAATATCAACAACTTATACAACTTGAATGATGACAAGGTTCAGGGTTTATAATCGACATTCCATAATCAGACCAAAACTGAACAATCGGTAAGGTCATGACAACGTTGGATCTAGACAAAACTAATCTCACCCTGATTACAAGTTTTTGGAACCAGCTTGACTTAGTGAGCGGGGTTTGAAATTCTGGTATCTCTTTCCAATAGAGTATCGAATGCCAATCTAAGAAAACGATGACGCGATTAAGGTTGACTAGATGTGTGAAGAACAATTGTCGGCGTAAAATAAGCGCTCCTTATGTGACTAACTCGGAGGGTTACAAATCACTAGGTAGTTTAAAGAATTTCGAGAGCTTGTATATATAAACCTCTCATGAGGCTTAAGTGTTAATCGATGCTGCTTCTGTTTTTTTTATCATTCTGTCGCCTAAGTTATCATCTCATTATGTATATGCAACAATTTGATCACTTGTTTCCTACCGCCCAAGATCTCCATAGAAACGTCAAAAATCTAAACACACATTAACACGGGCATTTTGCGCGCATTCAGATCGAACAGCCAAGAGTTTCCTACAGAATCATGCAGCTCGTTGGAGAACTGCCAGCGATCGATCAGCCTCGCATGATTACGGAAATCTGCAGCTGAAGCACTCGCGCCAAAGCTAAGTAAAAAGCGAGCGCTTGCGACAAGTGCTCGGATCCCAAGCAGGATCGATCATAAACCACAAACAGATGGACGGGGGCACGGAATCGGAGCGTGATTAGCCCTAGACCCGAAACCCTAAGCGCCTCAGAGAGCATGGAATCGGACCGTTAATTAACCCTAAACCTTGAACCCTAAGCCTTAATCCCCCAAACCCAAATTATAATTAGACAGTGAGGGTAAATATGACTCTAAACCCTAAACCCTAAAACCCTAAAACCCTAAAACCCTAAACCCTAAACCCCAAGGAGGGCATTCCTCAGGAAATAAAGAATAACTTGGGAAAGAGGTTTTGGAACTGTCTGCAGGAAATGGAAATGGAAATGGAAGTGGAAAGCTCAGCTTCATAGATCGACGACGACGACGACGACGACGAACGACGACGGACTCAGACACAGGCGATTCATCATGCCTCGCTACGCTCAACTGGTCATTGGACCTGCCGGCAGTGGAAAAGTAGGCTTTTTCTTCCCCCTCCCCCCTTTTGTTTTGCTTCCCTTTCTCCTTCTTTCCTCTTTGTTTCTTTTCCTTCCTGGTGTTTCTTTTGCTCCCCCCCTCCCTCACAACTGCGTTCATCCGATTTTATCTGCTTGCAAAACTGCGTCCATTTGCTTCGTCGTTTGCTCGCATTAGTATGCCCTCGCATGGCATCTCAAACTCTCTTGTATGCAGTTCCCAGGATGTGGGGAAAAAGCAATGATATGCCGCTTTTCTTGCTTTATGTATCTTTGTGCTCTAGCTAATTTCATTTTTTTACCTCTTTTTGGCTTTAATTTATCGATTCATTGGTCTTTGTTTCAGTCCCCTATGCTTTGATCCAGGCCAGTAGCAAATTATGAATGCTGCTATTGTTCTTTCGCCTGGTCGTTTCTGTTAATAATCGATTAATTGATAAGAGAGCTGTTTTATTTGCATATCCTTTCATACTAGTATTTATCACTCCAAGAGAACCAGGTTTCAACTTGTTCTCTTTTTCTGCATACTCTTGTGATGCTTCTTTTTAGAACTGCTAGATCCTCTGATGTGCTAAATAATCGGGGATATATGACCTATATGTTTGTACTATATGATATTTCAGATGCATCTTATAGAGAGAGCTTTGCACACTCCTTGTGCAGCAGATGTTTTTATGTTCCATGATAATATGGAAATTATCGAAACTCTTGTTTGCATCACAAAGTTCATCGAGTACGTTTCTCCTTCAAAAACACCTCTTTGGTTTGTTTTTCATTTTCCCACATCAGCTCTAATCTATAATTATACATTGTGCATTTTTTCATCCGAAGGTAGCATGCATTCCTTGAGAGAGCGTAATTTGAGGATCCTCACATGTTTATCTTATACATTATAAGGGAAATTACCAATATATTCTTATAGATAACAAGTTCAATGTAAAAAATTTAATCTTTTCCAATCTAAAATCCATATTTAGACACCTGTAGTAAAAACAGAAAGAAGTTCTTAGTTGCCCCTAATTTATTTGAGGCATCATCAGTATACCTACTCAAAACTATATGGGAGGTCTGACAGATTAATTTTCTTTATATCAATAACAAATAGTATATTACAAAATAAAGAATAACAAGTAGTTAGGCATCAATGGTAACTTTGTATGGTTGTTATCTTTCCATCAGACATACTTAGAGAGAGGTGATGTTTGTAGATTATGTGAAAGTTGTTTGAAGGTGAAAGGTAGTGTGAATGACAGCCTGCCTAAATATGGTCCATACCACCCTGAGTGAAATGGATGTATATGTTTATCAAATGCAGCCCATCCACTCTTCAGTAATCTGTGATATTATTATATTTATTACAAATTTCGACGTTGATTTCTCAAAAGTTTTCTTCTTGATGTCAGTCAACATATTGTGCGAACCTACACCAACATTGTGCAAGTGTAGGCCGTGTTGTTCATATCGTGAATTTGGATCCAGCGGCTGAACATTTCAGCTATCCAGTTTCTGTTGGTAATGTCTTATTTCGACAGCATTTGTCATATGCAATTTGTTCCATTGGTCCTAATTTTGTATATGGTATAGATATTCGGGAGTTGATATCCTTAGAGGATGTGATGGAAGAATTGCAGCTTGGACCAAATGGGGGATTGATATATTGCATGGAGTATCCTTTCCCAGAGATTTGTGGTGAAATATTAGACCTGAACTTTTCTATTCTTTCACACTTCCCTAACTATGGTTCAGGTATTTAGAAGAAAACCTAGATGAATGGCTGGCTGAACAATTGGAGGACTATATAGATGATGATTATTTGGTGTTTGATTGCCCTGGTAAGCCTTTTGACATTGTAGTTCAATAAAAAATAGAAGGATTGTAGCCTTGCATATCTTTTAATATGTTCCCATTTAGAGTAGGTTGGGCAGATGCTGTTCTTTTTCTTGAATGAATGTTGTTAAGTGTGTAGAGTTTTTAGAGTTGAGATTTTTATCTTCCATTTAGATAAACTCTGTTTTAATATTACTTTGTAAAACTGTTTTAAGCACATTTTTTGCCAAGGAATCCCATAGCTGGAAACCAACATGCTTGTGTTGTTTCTATAGCCCTCTTACCTGGAGAATCGTGCACTAAAAGTGATTCTTGTGCATGCATAGTACTTTCCATATTTTTGTGGTCATCATCAACCAGTCTTTCTTGACCTCAGTATTTACTGTTCATTGAACATGACAGGCCACTTGTATACTTTTCCTCTATGGTTTCTTTTAAGAGAGTGACTATGAGAGTGAGTTGATCTAGTTCTTTTTTAATATATGCAGGACAGATAGAGCTATATTCTCATATTCCAGTTTTAAAAACTTTTGTTGATCAGCTGAAACGATGGGACTTCAACATATGTGCAGTATATCTACTTGATTGTCAGGCAAGATTTTTTTTTTCTTGTGCTGATTTTATAAGTTTGTTGCTCATACAATTCAATAATTCTTCCTGCCATCTTTCTTGCTCATGCTATTCGTTTTAAACCTTTTTGTTGTGAGTTAAAAAGTGACGTATAATGATGCTTCTTTTGGTTCTGTTTTCCATAATGGCAGTTCATTTCAGATATGGCAAAATATATAAGTGGGTGCTTAGCTTCACTCTCTGCAATGATACAGTTTGAATTGCCACATATCAATGTATTGACAAAAATGGATCTTCTAGAAGACAAGAAAGGCATTAGCAAGTAAGTGGTATTTATTAGAGCATTATTCATTGATTGTGTAAAGTAATGAGAAGCCAAAGTTTACCGATAACTCCATATCTATGTTGTGTTACATAATGAAAAGCCAAAATTTACGAGTTGATGTGACCAAATAAGGGCTGTCCAGATCTCCATTACTTACATTGTGTTAATGAGAAGTGAAATTTGATGTAATCAGATATGCTGTCAGCTTCCTTGTATCCCTTGTAATAAGTATCTCCATTTCTTTTTATGCCGTAAATATGCTGTTAATTGTGGATTCATTAATTATACTAGCCTAAGGAGTCCTAATGTCATGTAGTAAGTAATAGTTGTCTGCATTGGAAAGTTCATCTCTTTTGTCTTCTATTTTGCTCAATACTACTGAATATCAATGTGGAGGCTTGTGATGATATCGGATTTTGTGATGTTCCGTAGGTTCCTAGATCCAGATACAAGGCTTCTGCTGTCTGATCTCAATGAGCAAATGGCCCCCCGATTCTCAAAGTTAAACCATGCATTAGCAGAGCTTGTACTTACCAACTCTTTGCTTTAACCTGATAAACTTTGTTTGTTCTATATATGATATACTTATTTTGTGGTCCTTACAGGTGGACGACTACAGTATGGTCAACTTCATCCCACTCGATATCCGAAAGGAGAAGAGGTCTTTTGACTGCTTTTCACATTTAGAATGCTAGCCGTTCATTCATTATTCATCGTTTTTATATTTGCCCACTGCAGCATTCATTATTTGCTTTCGCACATCGACAACGCTATTCAATTCGGGGAAGATGCAGAGGTGAAGGTCAAAGAATTTGATCCTGATTTCACTGGACCTGAGGATGGTAGCTTTAACTAACAAGCCACGATATGCTAGTTTGGCATTTTGTTGTATAAAATCAATACGAGTAAATATTATGGTGGGGGGGCCAGAATCGATTGAATTGTTAATGTAAAGCATGGGCGAACTATTTACATATATACAAAGAGACAAAAGGAAACCATTGATACCGTCAAAGTAACGAATGTGTTGGGATTCGAGTTCTTGTTGCTTTCATCTTTTTTTTGTAATGTGCTCTTTTTCAGACTCCCAATAAAGTCTAATTTATGATAGTAGTTCATTCTAACTACAAATATGTTTGAACCAAGGTATAAAGATGAGGTGCAGAGATTTAACAATACATCCATAGGAAGCTTACAAAGCCTGTTGCGAAAACAAATTATTAGCCCCAAGAGAATAGCAAATTATTGAGGGTGTCTACTCAATGCTCCAAAACTAATAAATTTTGGTTACTCTTATTTCTTGCCAAAAATGATAAATTATGCCAACAAATGCACTGATCTTAATAATCCCGATTAAATGCACTGGTCTTAATAGTTCCGATTAAATGCACTGAACTTAATAATCCCGATTAAATAACACTGGTCTTAATAGTCCCGATTAAATGCACTGATCTTAATAATCCCGATTTTTGACCTTTTTACAAGGCTCTCCGAATTAGTGTTTTGGGGGCATAAGCGCACAAAATGCTTAGACCAAACAAGTAACAGAAGGCTTTGTGTGACAAACCATTCTTTTGTGTAAAAACGCGAAAACGGTAACCTCAAGTTAGATACGTATACGAGTTGAGACAGGTTTGGAAGTACGTGACCAAAGCCTGGGCTGCAGCCTGCGTCAGGTAGCCGGAGGAAACACAATAATTTACGTTCTCATGGAACTCGTGTAGAAGATCATCCGCTCCCCAACCTTGCTTTGTTCCCAAAATATCTCTCATTGTATCTCCCCATTTCACCTTTTCAATAACGTACTTTCCCCTCTTCCCACCACCACCACCACGCCCATCAACATTGTCGAGATCGGCTTTAACATAGACAACGTTGGTAGCTCCAAATAGATTATGCGCACTTCCCATAACTTCCTGCACATCAAGAAACTTATGAACATCAAAATTCACCTATGCACATCCTCATTAACATGCAGATATAACAACCCAAACTGCCGCTATGATAAAGACCCATCATACAAACATTTACAGCATAAACACCAAGATATCCTTCACTTGCTGCTGAGCATCTTGCATATTACATCTTTTCATAGTTTTACAAGAATTAACCAAAAACTCTCTGCAATCTGAAATCTATGGTGTCTGGAAAATGCTTGAAAATCATTTCGGGTATTTCAGGTATTATGGCACACATTTCATGCATAATGATGCTTACCTGGTAAACGCCAGCCAGGAATAGACCCATATAATATGGTTCATGAGGGTGCAACTGGTGAACAGGAAGCGTAGTTTCAGCCTTTCCCTGACCCCCCACAAAACAGTCTATTTTTCCATCACTGTCACAAGTCAAGTCAGCTAGCACAGCCTGTAGTTCCGGCATTTCGTCAAGCCTTTGCAATGGCATGATAGGAAACATTTGACCGATTGCCCATGCATCTGGAACACTACGAAAAACAGATAAATTTATATGATAAACAGCAGCAGAAGTTCTCTCCAATTGAATCATTTCATCTGGACGTTGTGCTTGTTTGAACGATAACAGAATTCGATGACATATTGCATTGTAGATTGCATCTGCTTGTGCGCGCTGCTTGAGGCTCAGGCCACCAAGCTTAAACAGCCTCGCAGCCTCCATTTTGAACTGTTTTGAGTCGTTATATGCCTCTTGCAAGTTTCTCTCATCCAAACCATCGTATACCTCACGGAATGTTGAAATAAGATATGCTCCAGGATCTTGCGTACCTTCTTCTGTAGATGCTCCATCCGAGCTCATATCCTTGTCTAAATCCTCTAAGGATGTTTTCTGAGAGTGTATCGTGGCACCGAGGACATCAAACACAAGAACAGACTGGTGGGATGCTAAAGCCCTGCCACTCTCTGATACAATGATTGGATGAGGTACACGCTTTAAGACACATGCATCCACAATAGCTGCAACAACATCATTGGCATAATTCTGCAATCAATAAAATTGTAAAACAGTGTCAAGAAGGTACTGTTCACCAAGTAAACACCTCCATGCTGGCTCAGAATTACCTGCATAGTATAATTTGTAGAGGCAGGGGATGCGCTCCTTGTGCCATTATAATCTATACCAAGACCACCACCTACATCAATATACCCCTGGAATATAAATCATGTAGCAAGATGTGAAATCTGAGCCTAAATGGACAAAACATACAATGTGTACGAAAGGATCAACAATGTCATGGACCTAGGCTATGATACATTTCAGGACAATAGAAGGCATGATATTCAGCTTATAATTAGGTTTTAATGGACCAGCCCCATACTTTGTGTATATAAGCATATATACACACAGGAGAGTTATTCCCGAACAATACCTGCAGTGTTTTGTAGACATATCACATGTTTATATTTTGTTCTCAGGAAATGATGGAGCTTTACAAGTGAAAATGTGGGTAAGTATTGAATTCGGAATCTTTTCAATAACCGGTTGGGATCTTTTCAACATATTAATGGTAGAGACAGGAAAGAACTAAAACTCACCATAGCAGCACCCATCAATGCTAGTTCACAGTAAATGTGACTTGCTTCACGCATAGCCTCCTTGATTGTGGATATGCATGATACTTGAGACCCGATGTGAAAGTGAAGAAGCTGAAGACAGTCCAGCATGCCTTCCTATAATGAGCAGTTAAATGTAGATCTAAAAACATTATGTCGAGAGAAATGAACTCACGCAAGATAATCCAACAAATAATTTTTCAGAAGTTTCGTCCTACCTTTTCCAATCGATATACAACTTTGATAATGTCACTGATTGTCAGTCCGAATTTCCCATTATCACCTGATGTTGAGCCCCAATGGCCACTATGATGAGTGCCTAATCTAGCCCTCACACCAATTACTGGCCTTACACTCAGTATTTCACTAGCTTTGATCACCAAATCTAGTTCCTTGATCTATTACCAAACCAAGCAAACAAGTAACCATCAACAATCAAGAAAATTAAAATCATAATATGCTAAAGTTTCAAGACCGTGTACACTCACCTGCTCAAGAACAACAATTGCATTTATCTTAAGTTTCCTTGCAAATAAGACAGTCTCAATATACACACTGTCCTGAGAAACAAGAATGTATACAAAACTGTGAACGACTAATCAATCTTCATCATCTAACTTTGGATTTCTGGCTTTTTGATTTGTAGTAATTTGCTGCTCCCCAAATAAGAGAAAAGACAAAAACATACCTTGTATCCGTTGCACACTAGCAATGCATTGTTATTCCGTATGAGCTTTGTAACAGCAATCAAAAGCTCAGGCTTTGAGCCCACTTCTAGTCCAAACGAAAACGGGCGTCCAAATTTCACAATATTATCCAGCAAGTAACAGTCATAGTTACATTTTATGGGGAAGACACCCTGGAAAGTGCTCTGCAACAAACCCAAACATTCACAGAATATAATCTTAGATCAAACACATTTATGATTTCTAGACACATCAGAATATCTATGCACTCAAAGCTAATACAGTGAATGACAGTTTGCAAAGAAAAGACCTTTTTGCCGCAGTGATCCTTAGTATATTCTAGAGCACCAAAACTCCAAACTATATATAATCCATATCAGGCACTCACTCCCATGGAAGATACCAGTTAGGAGGTGGCCTTCATGATTATACGTATATTTCAATTCAATAGGTTATGAGAATCAAACTGTTCATTACAGACAATGTGTATATGAATAAAATCTAAAGGGGAGTCCGACATAGGTTTTCCCTAAACCCTAACAGTCATAGTTACATTTTATGGGGAAGCCACCCTGGAAAGTGTTCTGCAACAAACCCAAACATTCACAGAATATAATCTTAGATCAAACACATTTATGATTTCTAGACAGATCAGAATATCTATGCAGTCAAAGCTAATACAGTGAATGACAGTTTGCCAAGAAAATCCCTAATATATTCTAGAACACCAAAACTCCAGACTATATATAGTCCATATCAGGCACTGACTCCCATGGAAGACACCAGTTAGGAGGTGGCCTTCATAATTTTTCTTATCTTTCAATTCAAAAGGTTATGAGAATCAAACTGTTCATTACAGACAACGTGTATACGAATAAAATCTAAAGGGGGCTCCGACATAGGTTTTCCATCATGACCATGGTGGAACTGTATCTATATGTGACCATGGAGCTGTATCTCTCCGGGCATCAATTTAGAAGTGCTCTTTGGCAGGGTAATGACTTATCCTTACAGAAATCTTGACCACTATCATGATAACAAACTTATACCTTCCTTTGAGTTGAATAAACTGATAGATGTGCCATAAATGCCAGTATAAACACATCTTGAGTTAGCTTAAATCTCAAAAACCAACATACCTTGTAACCAAACTTTTCTCGGGCTACAGTGAAACAGTCCTGCAACTCAGTAAGTCGATGTTGGAGAATATCTGAAAACCTTATTACAAAAGGTAGGCTGATGCTTCGTTGCCTGAGGTCCTCCACGATTTCTACTAAATCTATTTCACTTGACCCTTCATGTCCAAAATTACAATTTTTACTCGTAAGAAATCGTAAGCAAATCAGCGCATTCT
The DNA here is from genome assembly GCA_037176905.1 of Azolla pinnata. Lineage (NCBI taxonomy): Eukaryota > Viridiplantae > Streptophyta > Polypodiopsida > Salviniales > Salviniaceae > Azolla > Azolla pinnata. The sequence continues at coordinate 23,130 of JBBBWG010005603.1, forward strand.
TCCTGAAACAAGATGCTCCAAAAGTGATCGAGCAGATGAAGCCATCACAAATACAACAATTACAGAATAACGTGCACCGTATCATACGAGAGGCAGGATCATTCAGCCTAGGCGTAAATTATGAGGATCAGAACAAGAGAAACAGCACTTCAAAACAAATTGATGCCTTAGCTAGCATCAAAAGGAAGCAGAGATATTTAAATGGGGAAACGATTTCAGTTCCGATAGAACCACATTAGCGGTTAGATCATTTACGGTAAAGCAAGTAAAGTTTATCAGAGGCCAGCGCAGAAGAAAACCTTTCTTCAGTTACTCGTGGCTACAGATTCAACGTGCGCATGTGCAATGTTTTCAAAGCACATGAGTCAAGCGTAGAGAGAAAAGCCGGCACTCACCGTCTTCAGAGCCCATGGGTAGAACTGCAACATGGCCTTGACGGTTGATGGTGAAGTAAGGGCGGCCCCATTCATGGATGCGATAGAGGGACGAAGAAGCATCGGTATCCCAATCTGCAGCTCCAGCGCGGACACCATGCTTGGTAGTATCGCCATATCCGAAGTCGAGGCTGAAACATACGCTGGCATTCTTGCACAGCGGAGCCAATGGCCGGCATTTCCTCTTCTTCTCCTTCTGCTCCTTCTTCTTCTCCTGCTGCTGCTGCTGCTGCTGCTGCAGTAGCTGCGTCAGACCACGACTGCGCCTGGGCAAGATCGATTCATGTGGGAGGGCATTCCAAGGGGGAAGAGCCTCCATGGCCATATCCCTCGCAGATCTTGGTCCATCTCATCTTGGGTTCATTCAAAACCTCATCCGAAACCCTAACCCTAAAACTCGGCCATAGCCTAAACCCAAAACCCTAATTAGCTTGAACCCTAACCCCTGAACCCCGGTGACCCCGATCCGGAGACAATGGCGATGAAGAAGGATGTGGGCAGTTGCATTCGGATCGCTGGAGCAGCAATCTGACGACAGCAACGACGGCGACGATGAGAGCAGTAACGAATTGCCTATAGAGATCAGCAGATCGAGAGCTCCTATCGCAACGGAACTGGACAAAGTTCCTGTAACAGATAGAGGAGCTCCGATTGCCAGCAGATCGACAGACGCTATACATCGTGCCGATCTTAAGATGATGACTGCAGCGTTTGTCGCAATTGGGCCCGGTTGTGGCCTTCTGTCAGCCACTGCTAAGCTCATAGACACACACACACACACACACACACACACACATACGCATACAAAGCCATTTGATAGGATTCGGAGCGATTTCTCGTGCGCCTACATATTTCACTCCTTCATCATCCTGTGTTGCCGTCTACCGTATTGGGGTCACATTGCCAAACTCTAGCAGCTCGCCAAATTAAGGCTTCGTCGGCTTTACACTGAACCGGCACAGACATTCCTCCAGCAAACCATGCCCATCGGAACCGACGAATGACCCGTGAACGTCGAACGTTTTTCCTCGTGCAGTTGTGCCCATTGACGCTCGGATCGGATCGGATCGGATCGGATCGGATCGAAGCAGAGAAACAGAACAGAGATCGTCTGCGTAAATCTTCCGAGAAAAACCTCGGCCCGTATAATCGGGACTCGATCGAGGGCACAATACCATTTGATCAACCACTCCATGGAAACAAAGAAAAATAACAGAAAAAACTGCACAAGTTCAAGTTCATGAGAAGCTGCTTATTTCAATCTTCGGTCTTCAGTTTTTTTTTCTCTGTGGGTTGTGAAGGAGGAGGAGGAGGAGAAGGAGATGGCGATGGCGATGGAGATGGCGACGGCGATGGCGATGGCGATGGAGGAGAAGCCCATGTGCTGCTGCTACGGAGCTGTGGGGAATTAGTCGTGTTTAATCTTCGCTGGGCTCATACAGAGGGTCCTCTTTCACCAGATCAAGGAGCCAATCGTCGTTGACGTGATCGTAAGCTGCATCCAGGCCCCTGCTGATGCTGCTGCTGCTGCTGCTATACGAGGATCTGCCGTCTTGGAATGTTGGAGGGGGATAGAGGGGCAGACGAGCTAACAGCATCGCACAGGGCGGTGCCTGCAGGGATCTTGGCGGTGCTGGTGATGATGGCGATGATGATGAAGAAGAAGAAGATGATGATGATGATGATGAAGAAGAAGAAGAAGATGATGATGATGATGATGATGAAGATGATGATGAAGATGAAGAAGAGGAGGAGGAGGAGGAGAGTTTGTGGTGATGGCGATGAAAGGCGGCAGCTTGTGAAGAATTAGTCGGGATATGGAGGAGGAAGAGGAGGAGCAAGAGGAGGGTGGAATAGCACAGGATGAAGGAGAATGTCAGGCACAAGGCAGCTCCAAACACTGCATTCTCGCAGGTCCGAGCCATCATGCCCGAAACCCTAATCCCACACACAAAAGAAAACCCTAAACATCCTCAGAAAACATCTGTCCTTTGCTTCTGGAGAAGGAGAGGGGAAGAACCCTTTGGCCTTACCCTTTTCCCCAACCCTTAGGCCTTCTGCCTTCCACTCTCCTCCATAGCCAAACTTCTCCTCCAGGGATCAAGGTCCAACTAACTCATGGTGTGTGTTTCTTCTTTGTGACTTGCTTCTTCAGTTGCTCTAGGTTCATGATTCATCTCTGCTCAGCAAATTGCTTTACTCTCTTTGTATGTACGCATGTCCTGCATCGAGGGTTTAGCCCATTTTTTATGCCTTTGATAGGCTGTTAACTGAGTGAGGCTTATGTGGTTAGTGTGCCATTATGCTACACAATCTTTTGATCCACCCAAACAGTGAAAAACAGCCAGCAAATTTGGAGTGTGTTTTTTCTCTATTGATTACTGCTGCTGGGTTTTTGACATGCACTAGAAGCAGTCATGCAGTGGAAGACAAATTATGCCCAAATACTTGATATGCATGTGGATTTGTAGGTAGTTTCACTATATATAGTAGGATGATGCTCATGATTTGGTAAGAGAAGATAAAACTCCACAAAATCTACATCAGATTCTCTTTGATACTTTGTTATTTCTTCCCCATGGTCTTTCTGGGGTACACTTCTTTTGGAGATTTTTTCACTTCATTTTTCCCAGAGAAAAACCAAAGGAAATGGAAACTCTTTCAGTAAGTCTCCTAGAAAAGAAGATCAGAATGTCAAAACACTGTGTGCTCATGATACACACTTCAGTAGTTTCTTACCCATGATGCGTCTACCAAGTTTGAATGAATGATCCAATGCATCAGAAGCTTCTTCACAAAAACAAAAGAATGATCCGATGCATCGTGAGCTTCTTCATAAAAACAATAAGGCCAAGGAGACAGCTCAGAACAATAACAAAAGCGTGCAACTCAGCATTATCATTCATTGAGAATCATTGAAATAAAGCATCTGAATATCCGAGAGATCTGAGTTAACAATGTTTCCCATCAAATATGAATCCGATGCCATGTAAGAAGAAGAAGAAGAAGAAGAAGAAGAAGAAATGGACCTCCGACTGAGAAATTTGATGTACAGTGGATGATCACAAAACCAGAGCTCGCTGAAAAACTACAACTGTATATTCTCTAATCCATGACAAGTTTTCAGGCTAGGTAGCTGTCGACTTTGCGTGCTTCTTGGATTTTCTTTTTGCTCCTAACAACTTCTCAGAGCTCTTGTTCGTTGCTGCACGTCCTTGATTGAGATGTTGATCTTTATCTTTTGCTCCCATAACCGAAGCCTGAAGAATAACATTCAGTTTCAGTGATGAGAAGCAAAAGTATGGAGTAGAACAAACTAGAAGGCAGTCATCAATTCACCTTGCGTTTTGCACGTTTCCGTTGCCGCTGTCGACCTGATTCCTTTTTCCTTTTCACTCCTCCTTCAACTTTAATATGCTATGGGGAACATTAATTTACTTCAGGAAAAACTTTCCCCTTGGAAAAGAATGCTTGTTTTGTGATGAATGCAGTGTCAAGCTGCAGGTTAATGATATCCAATATCCTTTTCTCAAATTATGGGGGAACACCACATACAGACATGTTTGTGAATGTGTGCATTCAAGCTCCTAACACAAAAGATCATCTATGTGGTCAATCAAAAGTTAACACAATCAAGATGCCACATCTTTGTGACATTGTGTGCAAAATATCAATTCTCACACAAAAGATCGCTTCAAGTAAGGCTTCTAAAGCTTCATACCAAGCTGACGAACAAAACACGTGTGCCCCAATAAAACCATCACGCTCGATAATATTTCAGCAACTAACCTCTACTGAAGCCATCGTTCGAGCATGTCTTTCTGCGTGAGTTTCTCCTTGTTCCTCCTCCTCCCCATCACTATTCAGCATTAATTTCAGTTTCCCCTCTTTCATAAGCTTCAGTGACCGTGCATGTTTCTAGGGTCAGAAAAAAGACCACAAAAATCATCAAATATTTCTCTATGAATTCCCTTGCTAACAAAAAAACACACCGTGTATAAAGAAAACGTGAACACTACACACTATGCATATGACCTGCTTCACTGCCATTATTAGACTACCTTAATCTTTTGACCCCTAATTAGTCCATAATTTCCAGCCTAAAGCTTCTGGTCCTGATGCTTTCTCTCTCTCTCTCTCTCTCTCTCTCTCTCTCTCTCTCTCTCTCTCTCTCTCTCTTCCTCTCTCTCTCTT
>JBBBWG010005614.1:1808-16271 GCA_037176905.1 Azolla pinnata
AAAAACCAAATATACAAATCGCAGCCTGTCAACCGTGTCTTTCTTGATGGATTCGTCGAAGCTTTTGGTGGGGGAGCTGCAATGGCATCACCCATCAAAGCCTCCATCTATATGATGCAAATGGATGGAGAAATATTCCTCCTCTTAGCCTCTTGGTCATGCCCCATTGTCCTTGTGAATGTGAACACTCAAGCTTTCACGGTCATTGTCGCATGTTATGGCTTCTAATCCACAATCAACTTTCACAGATGGGTCTTGAGGCACATTTGTAGGTATGTCGGAGAGAGATTGTGCATGTTTGTCTGGACTACGACAGAGCAACAATGGAGGGGACATTAACAGCATAAAAACTACTCAAAAAAATTGAACTTGGCCCATGGATCGAAGTGCTCTTACAATATACAATCAAGTGCTCACGAGCTGCGTACAGTAAATTATAGAAACGCCAGCATGCCGTTGATCAAGTCATCGATTCGACTCTATCTGGCTGAAGATACGGCTTTATCTTTCTTGCCTTTGCTCCCTTGTTTCCGACGTTTTCGGCGCGTGCCAGCCGCATCATCATCGCCCTCCTCGCTCTCTTTCGTTACGACTGGCTTGAACTAGAAGAAAGAAAGGCCACGACAATCGATGCCTTCATGACCAGAAGCAGCAAAAACAAATAGAGGATGAGACGAAAATGCTATGAAGGAAGATACCTGGTAAACCGAATAGATGACATTCCGTCGGATCTGCGCCATAAGCTCTACAAACAGATTATAGCCCTCGAGTTTGTACTCGACCAATGGATCCCGCTGCGCATATCCCCGCAACCCGACCACCTGCTGTAGGAACTTCAGGGCTTGGAGATGCTCCTTCCAAAGCCGGTCGGTTTGGCTAAGCACAAAGTACCGTTCCGATTCCGTCATCAGCCCCGCCGATTCTTCCTCGATGGCTTGCTGAAAATGTTCCGCAGAAAAAGAAAAAAAAAAAAGAAGAAGGCAGATATTACATGATGAAGACCCAGAAGCTCGTGCAAATAATGACTTTTTCTCAAGGCAGGACTTATGCATGGAAGGGAGTGAGTTCCTGCCATCGATGAAATGCCCTGATAAATTAGGATGGCAACTACTTGTGATCCTCAGAAAACATTAGCATTTGTATATCCATAGAAATTTCCCCTTCAATGTTGCTGTGTAGAGCTCAGAACATGATTGCACTAACCCTGGAGTCTGGACAGCTTTTTACTGCATCCAATACCTGGTCGGTATCCTCTGTTTCTAGCGCTCCACGATGCAAAACCTTGAATGTTCGACCAAGTAAAATGCTGGGAGATCCAAATACACGAAAATCTAGTTTATCACAACATGGCATGCAAACCTCTAGGCGATATGTCGAGTGCAACTGAATCCTTCTACCTTTCCTGAAATGTGTACTTCCTAAAATATAGTAACAAAGCACTTGACAACTATGTTCTCTGAAGAAAGAACAAAAGAATTATGAGCTCCGAGCTCTCCGGCGTGTAAGATTTCTACCTTACATTAAACGACTACTGAAATCAAAAGGAAATTAACACCACACTTCTCTATTATTTTACCAAATAAGTCATACCCGTTTTCTCAAATATGCCTCCCGTCCTTGTAACCTGAGATACTCCCTCAAGCTCTCGAAGTCTGTTGCTTGCTCAATGAGTTGTTCTTTAGTTAAGTCGTTCAACAAATAACAATACCTGTGTCAAGAAAACATGCATCTAGTTGCCACCTCCTTGTAACCATAGAGCATGCATATGGGGGTATGATGCATGCATGTAAGCTCGTGTGTGCACCTAGACATGCATCATTCCATGGATGGATGGATGGATGCATGCATGCGTGCGTGTCATATGTATGTTTGCTTGTATGCATGTCGGATGTATGATGCACATGTGTGCATACTTATACATACATACATCAGATGCATGGATGGATGAGTGTAAAATGGATGTATGTCATACACACCATTACATGCATGAAGGGATGCATAATGTATGTGTGTATAATGTAAGTAATTTCTACTATGCACAACTCACTGTTGCACTTTCTCCAGCAATGCGTCAAAGTTCCATTCCTCTTTGGGTAGACTTGGATCGATATTTGCCTAAAAGGCAAAGTATCAGTAAAATGAAAATTGGTAGCAAAAAACAGGAGACATATGAAAAATTGTAAACCCAAAGACATAAGCATATCAATCAACCAGCTCACCCCCACAATATCATCCATTGTAAGCTCGGCATACTCAATCATCTGAGACTGTAGATCGTCAGCCTCCAGTGCCCTCCTACGCTCTGCATAGACACGCTCACGTTGACTGTTGAGAACTTCATCAAATTCATACAATCTCTTCCGCATCTCAAAGAAGTAATTCTCCACTTTCCGTTGTGCTTCGTCCAATGTCTTTGTCAACATCTTCGACTCGATGGGCAAATCTGCCACACGGAATGCTCGCATCAATCCCTGCATGTTCAGAATTCACATAACAAGATTTGCAACTGTTGGAATCCCCAGCTTTGAAATGCATATTCAGTGCTCACAAGCACAAAACATAAAACAAGTAGGCATGTGACCCTTTTGTGTATATGATTACTACCTGTGTTCTTTCACCACCAAAAATGCGGAAAATGTTGTCCTCAAGACTCAAGAAAAACCTTGAGCTTCCTGGATCTCCCTGTCTACCACTTCGTCCTCGTAGCTGCCCAAAAGCATGAATTGAATTAATATACAGGGATAACATGCATAGTACGTGTGGAAAAGCATCCACTACCCTACACTATGATCACTGTATACAATATGCCAAAACACAACAGCATCGTATTGAAAACCGTCCAATAAGATACCTGGTTATCAATACGGCGGGACTCGTGCCTTTCAGTACCCACAACATGTAATCCCCCTGCAGCAATTACCTGCATAACATGCAACTCGTAATGTTGGGAAGAAATTAATCAATCTGAACCTCAATTTCTATTCTAAAATGGGAAGAATATGCAAAAGCTTTTACCCTTTCTCTTTCTATATCAGTATATTGTTTGTATTCTTCAACCAATCCCACAAAAGCCATCCTTAGTTTTGAAATGACTGGATCATCTGTAGGCGCCTGAAATATTACAAATGCTCCTGAATGAGGGCTATTCCAACAAACAGAGAAATATCATCCCAAATCATTCAAGTAATAGAACATCTGATATCAGAAACCTTCTCACATGCGTAAGACAAACGTTCTTCTACTTCTTGCTCCATCAAAGACTTTTCACCCCATGCATCAACCGCTGCTTGAACAGCATCATTGACCAAAGACACATTCTTCTCCGAGAGTTCACAAGGAAAGAGCGCTGGATCAACCTGGAGAAAGTTTGGTTTTTCTGGAATCACTTTAACAATGTGAAGACTGAAAGGTGCTCAGAAGGATAGGTGAATCACCCTCCAGGTTCTTCTTTTTGGCAACGTTCGACTTCTCTGAAAGGGAATTTCATCATCTGCAAGTTGGACAACTCTGCCAAGCAGAAGTATTGTCAGTTTAAATTCACACCAAGGGTATAATTTTCAAACCCTAACTAGTATTTCACAACTTTGGGCCTCTTTTCCACACAATTTACACGAATCATGAAGTGAACCAACGTAACTATGAACTTCTTTTAACTTGTTTATCCTCAGCTACTTACGACATATTTCAAGGCTGTACTTGGGCATACCTGGAAAAGAATGCATATGAGTTCATTAAGATAGTACCTGGGCATTAGGATTTCGCGCAACTTTAGCTTAGCCATGAAATCAGGATTTCCACCCAAAATAATGTCAGTTCCTCGCCCTGCCATGTTTGTGGCAATTGTTACAGCTCCAATTCGACCGCTTTGAGATACTATTTCTGCCTCCCTCTCCGCATTCTCGGGTTTGGCGTTAAGAAGCTGAAATAGACACAAAAGCCTTCCTAAACAGGCATGGGGAAATTTCTTTAAAAGCATATATCAATGAGAAAACTTGATTTCATGCATGTTGCAGCAAGCAGGTGATAGACAGAACCACGGTCTAGAAACATAATGGACCTTATTGGGCAAACTGAAGGTCATCTACATTTAAATCACTCGGCACATTAGGGAGTCACCTGGTAAGGAATGCCCAGTTCATCTAGTTTCTTTGAAAGATCTTCACTCTGCTCTACACTAGTAGTTCCAACTAGAACTGGCCGGCCAGTCTTATGCATTCGGGAAATCTCCACCACTGATGCACGCCACTTACCATCGGCTGCTCTAAAAACAACATCCGCTTCATCCTGTACCAATCCGATCACATAAGATAATGAGATAGGATTAATCTTGTTAGATGCACTCAGAAGTTGTGATCAAGTACCTTTCTGATCATCGATCGATTAGTTGGAACAACTGCAACACTTAATTTATATATTTTCTCAAACTCTGTACTCTCAGTAGCAGCAGTTCCAGTCATCCCACACAACTTTTGATACTGAACCAATGCAGTATCATCAGAGGTCAATAATAGGCTGATTTACCCAATTATATACTGATTCACTTTAGTGTTGATCTTACCTGGAGGAAGAAATTTTGATAGCTAATAGATGCTAAAGTCAGAGTCTCATTTTCTATTTTCAAGTTCTCTTTTGCCTCAATAGCTTGATGTAGTCCATCACTCCATCGCCTTCCCTATAGTGTGAAAGCACCAAGAATATACGATCTTGCATAAGAACAAAAGCTCCGTGATCCTACAATCCATCCTTTAACTACGTGAATGTATCATCATTTTTAATATGTATGCCATTTTGCAGAAGCAAATGCTAGCATCTATGACAAGCTGGTGAAATTATACAATAAAAGTGTATCAAAAGTGACTGCACATACGCATACAAACTTCTAGCATATATACTAATACATTTAATTATGTTGTTGGATAATCTTGCTATCTCGCTAAACACTTCAATACATTGTTATTGCTGAGATTTAAGATGAACTTCAAAGCATACTTAATGTGCACTGGATGTTTTCTTTGCAACGCAAAACTGGTCATGCCTCGTTGATTGATTTCTAAAGCAATGCAGGTTGAATATGGTACATGAACGTGATTGATCTATCTTGTGATATTATATAACAAAAAAGTAACATCAATATAAAATATCTTCCTGTTTTAGCATAAAATTCCATACAGTTAATAATGCAGACGTAAATACCTGCATAACTCTCCCCGTGAACTCATCCACAATCACTACCTGCTTATTTCGTACTATGTAGCTCACATCTTTCAAAAACAATTCCTTAGCTTTCATAGCATTTATAAGGTAGGACGCCCATTGCTCCCTGGGATCGTAAAGATCATTCACATTCAAGATGTCTTCAGCATCCTCGTATCCTTGTTCTGTTAGTAAGATTGATTTCTGTTTTTCATCTACCTGTCACCATTTCACTTGGTATGATTACATGGACAGATAATGGACTGTATTCCACATCAATGTAACAGAATATTTTAGCTTGATCAGTTTCTGCTGCAGGAAGTTTCCAGATTCTTCAAAAAGAATATACTACTCACAGTGTAATGGACATCCCGCACAAAAGCTGCAGCTATTTTAGCAGCTTTATAGTATTTTTCGCTCGGTTTTTCTGCCGGACCTGAGATAATTAGTGGTGTTCGAGCTTCATCTATCAGTATGGAATCAACTTCATCGATGATACAGTAGTTGAATCCTCTCAGAACAAGTTCATTTAAACCCTACAACCATGGAAGACCAGAATAATTTTATAAGCAGATTTTATTTTCTTCAAAGATTCATGTGATCAGAATAGAAATCACTTGCCAATGCCAAACTGTCACGCAGATAATCAAATCCAAGCTCACTGTTGGTAGCATAGGTTACATCACACATATAACTGGCCTTCCTCATCTCACTTGTCATACCCTCTGCAAGACCAACCGTCTAATCGATTGCTTATGTACTAATATTTATAAATGAGTCAAAAGAAGAAGAGCAAAACATGTATGAAAGTGAAAAGTGGCTTCTGCTTATCAAATTTCAAAATGTTGGGTCAAACATACATTGCTCTCATGCATATGTCAATCATGCACGCACTCACATAGCACCCAAGACATATTCTAAATAGACAAATCATCAATCAAGATTTTACATAGGATGACGGACGATTGAAACAGCAGATCAAGAATGTCTAGATTCTTGCTGATTCCAGATGCTAGGTTAAAGTGATCAGACAAAACAGATGAAATTTTTATCCACGGGAAAAGAACGCATCTTCTTGTTAAAGCCCATAGATTTACAGGAAACTTTAGCCATATAGAGCAACTTAAAAAATTTCAACAGGAAAAGGGCATCATAAAGTTGCAAATATAACTGAAATTTTTCCTTCAACAAATATTTCTGCTTACGCTGAATTAGGCCGACTTGTAGTCCAAGAAATCTATGCACTTGGCCAACCCATTCACAGTCACGACGTGCCAAGTAATCATTCACTGTGACTACATGCACTCCACGTCCTGTTAATGCATTCAGATATGCTGGAAGAACTGCCACCAGAGTTTTTCCTTCACCTGTTTTCATCTCGGCAATCTGTCCCTTATGAAGGACCATGCCACCTGTTGAATGCAAACGTCAATTTTGAAATGTTTGCAAGAGTTATTTCAGTGTATTTGACACATTTTTAATACCAGGAAAGAATGCCATACCAATTAGTTGTACATCAAATGGACGCAAACCCAAAACCCTTTTGGAAGCTTCTCGAACAACAGCAAATGCTTCCTGAGCCAAACAAGGAATCAAACTACTCAACAGAAGAAGATAGTGCAAAACAAAAAACAAAAAAGCCACTAGCTGATGAGGTTTTTTAGAGGATCATTCAGTCTAATTTATTGATGAAGCCTGCAAATGATTCCATGTCACTTGCTTGAATGACTCTTTCCCGGTATGTTAGTTCTCAATAATAATAAAGTGTTCCATGTGGACAATACGGTGAATAACTATGTACATGTGTACATGCTATTGTACTGCATCGAACCTTGACCTAATCATCTTTTGTTTGCTTTCTGGTGCATATAGTTGATGACAACTAGATGTTTCATGTTTCGTGCATCTGGGCCATATAAAGTGTAAGAATATTTACATGCATAAAAAATACACTCCAAATTCAAGGACTCACAGTTTATAACACAGATTCTGCTTCCCTCTCCTTGCATAGTTTTGGTCCTTGGAGATGTTGTACCCAATGTTTTTTTTCCGGTCATAAACTCATGCATTACATTCCACAACAACAAAACCCTGATATGGCCATCTTGTAATTGATTTTCTTTTTCTTTAAATGCAAGGATTAAATTAGGTGTTTCAACCTAACCATAGTATTTTCTCCCCCCTTTGCTTTATCCTTACATACCCCAATGATGATTCTTTCTATTGATCATACTCACACTCTTCATCCACGTCAGATTCTATCTCAATTTGTGCATAAAGTTCCTATTTTCATGCATATCAGAGACTTTGATCATGATTATTTCGATTGCTTTATTTCTACATCCTCCAATCATGATTCTTCCAATTGTTCACGTCCACACGCTTCATGCATGTCAGATTCTATCTAAATTTGGGTTTCAGGTAGCCTCAGAGGTGACTGAGATAAAAAGTAATATTACATTTTCCTTTTCCTAAAACTAATATTTTACGAGAACCATTCTCCTCTCTCTCAAGAAAAAATTCAAATTTAGCAAGTTCTGAGTACCAATCTATTTGATAGGCACACATATATGATTGATCAAAATCAAAAACCAACTTTTTTGGAGAAACATATGCATCCATATTTTATGTATTATATCCAGAGATGCACTATTTTTAGACAAATCCCCCATGGAATAATGCGAATCCATGTAACAAGCCCAAAGAAAAAGAGCATAGTCCACAATGCACAAATATCCCGAGCTACAATGCAGGAGAAATATTACCAAATGGAGCACATACGGGATTGATCAAACCATTAAAAACAACACTTGACTAAAGATATGCATCCATGTCTAATCTGCTGTATCTAGAGATGCACTACTTTTAGAAACGTTTCCCTGGAATGGTACTAATCCGGCATAAGAAGGAAGAAGGTGAAGTACAGAGTCCACAATGTCAAAATGTTCCTAGCTATAATCAAAGAGAGTTCTTGCTTAACTAATCACAGAATGGAGCACATATGGGATTGATCAAAACCATCAAAAACAACACTTTGGGAAGGTTATCAATCAAAAGGGTTAGAGTGCAGACTCCAATCGTCCTTCAAATTGATTTCTTTTTCATATAATCATAACATAAAGCACATATGGAGTTGATCAATACCATAAAAGAATAACAGTTCGGTGAAAAAACCATCCACAGAATGGTGCATAAGAACAACGGTTGAAGTACAGAATCCACATTGCACAATGCTAAATGTTCCTAGCTATACTCGAATAGATTTATTGTTCAAATAATCCTCATATGGAACACATATGAGATTGATGAAAACCATTAAGAAAAAGAAACGTTGGCAGCACATAATGCATCCAGGTTTTATTGCACAATTCTTAGACACGTCTCCATTCCACAAGGTTTGAGTACGGGGCCCACAATGCCCAAACGTTCCTAGCTATAATCGAAGAGAATTCCTGCACACATAATCAGGATGAGAGTCGTTCTAAACTTACAGGAAGGATGGAATCCAGCAGCTCCCCTTTCGCAACGCGCTCTTTGAACTCGCCCGTCTTGCTTCGGAGCTCAGAATCCGAGAGTTTAGAAATGGTGGATTCGAGCGCATTCACAGAAGCAACGGCAGATTCGAACCGCTGACGTGCGGCCTCGCCGTCATCCTCTGCACTCTTAAAGAGAGTGCCAAGAAGACCGCCCAATGCAGAAACCGGACCAAGGGGGGATCCATTGCCGTTGCTCCTCTTCTTCGTCGTCGTCTTCTTCTTCGTCTGCGTCTTCAATTGCATCCAGCTTGAGTCGCCAAGATGGTCTCCGTTGCCGAGGAGAGCACGATGGCAATTGGCATAGCTGATGCGAGGGGAGGGGGAGAGCAAGGGTGAATCGGAGGGGGAGGAACGGGGAGCTACCATGAGCGCCATGGGGCGGAAGAAAGAAGCCGGAGATGGAGAAGGAAGAAGAGACAGTCAGATAAGGCTTCATCCATGTCCATGTCCATGTCCATGACGGTTTGATGTCCATGATGGCGATGACCATGGCCATGTCCATGCCATTTTGATGTCCATGACGGTAATGCCCACGGCCATGTCATGTCCATTTTGATGTCCATGACCGTGATGCCCACGGCCATGTCATGTCCATTTTGATGTCCATGACCGTGATGCCCATGGCCATGTCCATGGCCATGTCATGTCCATTTTGATGTCCATGACAGTATTGCCCATGGCCATGACGGTGTACATGCCCATTGCCACGCTGATGTCCATGCCCATTCCCCATGTTGATGCTTGTGTCCATGACCATGTCCACATGCTGATGTCCATGTCCACATGCTGATGTCCGCGACCATGGCCATGCTGATGTCCATGTCCATTCCCCGTGTTGATGCTTGTGTCCATGACCATCCCCCACGGCCATGTCATGTCCATGTCTACATGCTTATGTCCATGACCGTGGCCATGCTGATGATGCCCGTGTCCATTCCCCATGTTGATGATGGCCATCCCCCATGGCCATGCTCATGTCCATGTCTACATGCTTATGTCCATGACCATGGCCATGCTGATGATGCCCGTGCCCATTGTAAGAAGTATTAAGAATCGACTAGATAGGTATATAGAGTTACTAACACAGAGATGGATATATGACGAGCAGCAAAATTCTATTACATATGAGAGTAGCTCACATTGGTTGTTAGCTTGGATAGGATCTGAACCCACCCCTTACAAAATCAGTGGGGACTGATTATATATGTTTGGTTTGAGTGTAACATTAAATGTGCAAGTCAGTTGATAGTAGTGGGAATATTCTTTTTCTATCAACTGACTTGTCATTTAACATGACCTAACTTCCTAGATACAAGCTAGTGCTAGATAGTACTTATCTTGAAGTCAATAACACATACTTCAAGATTAAGTACATTGTAACTTGTCTAGAAAATATTCTTCTAGTTGACTTGATTAACTAAAACCTATTAGCCTACTTCACTCTTTCCTAGAGGTTGATCATTGTGCCCGTGCCCATTCCCCATGTTGATGATGGCCATCCCCCATGGCCATGTTCATGTCCATGTCTACATGCTTATGTCCACGACCATGGCCATGCGGATGCTCGTGTCCATGTCCATTCCCCATGCTGATGTCCATGTCCATCCCCCATGGCCATGCTGAACTCCATGTTGATTTTTATGTCTATGACCATGGCCATGTTGATGTTCACAACACGGCCAATGGCCATGGCCTAATCACAGATTAGCTGACTAAATTCGTGACATCCACGTTTCTCCTGCAAATGACTCTGAAAGAGCTCATCGACGATCCAAATTCACCACCATGACAACATAAGTTCCGTGTTTCTGAATACTCTTTGCCATATATCCAATAGAATTGTTGAAGATTATACGCTCTCGAATCCGTTCAGTAAAAAGATCTAAGGGAGAACCCACTTCTATGAATCTCATGCCTGATTTTACACGCATTCTAAATTGCAGTTTTGCATTTTCTTTGGAGCATATCAAGCTATGGGCCTTTCCTACACATGAATCAGACTGCTTTGGATATACTAACAGTTTTACTTTTCATAAAACCATGAATAAGTCAGATGGTGTACAGTAGTAGTGCATTTTGTCCGCATGGTTTCCCAACAATTTGTACCAATATACAATACTATGGATAACTGCATATACTTTCAAGTCGACCAGTTAAATTATTATCTATGTTCTTTGATACATACCTCGGTCAATGCTAACATGATAAGAGATTTAGATGATGAAACCTATGTAATGTACAATGGGAGAATCATCTAATCAATCTTTTTGACTCTTATCGGCTCGCTTGACTGAGATGGCGCAAACGAATTCTAGTATACTCCACAAATATTGCTTGTACAATCCCAATCATCAACTCTTTTGATGTCGAGAAACGAAGCTTTCAATCAAAGGATTGATCAAATCCGGCGCCTCATCCTGCCAAAAAAGCAAGACCAATAATTCAATCCTGACCATTCACTACCCTTTTATGGGATTCATAGCTCTATTTGGGATACCTGAGGACAATGCCCGACATTAGGCAGCACAACAAACTCTTCCACACAGCTATAATTTCCATAAGCCCTGCCTAACTCAATCGGCTCCCATGGATCTCTTTCCCCCCAGCCGATCAAAACTGGGCACTGCATTGCCAAATAAAGGAAAAACCAAAAATCAGATTCCTGAATTAATCGCACAATTGAAAGGATAATTTTGAGGAATGAGAAAAAGTTTCTCATAATTTGTGCACACAGATTCACCACCATCTTGCAATCCATGTTAAGACTATTTATTAAGGGGCGAATGAAAAGGAGATATTAGTATACACTCTGGTTTTACCTTAATGTCAGGAAGCAACTCTTCGGGCAGAGGACCACCGGAATAGCAAATGAAATCCAAAAAGACATCAACAGCACCTGGTTGTAAGCCGGGAGATAATATCTTTTCTACCAGCTCGTCAGTTACAGCACTATCGTTGTGGTAACACTGCAACAAGCAATGGAACTTAGATGGTTATTTATTGCATCACCAAGGTTTGGTATAACTCTCAAACTTCCAAATAAAGTTAGAAGCTTTTCTTGTACCGTATATCTTCAACATGCTCACCTCGCAAAGAATCTTTTTTACTGATGCTGGTGTGGCCACAGCTTTAAAAAAACTCTTTCCTAAATCAGTGTTTCTGTTCACAAACAAAATGCACTTGTGGATTCAGTATTGTCACCTAAAAGAGAAGTGTGTAGCTGCTGAACATAAGTATTGGAGAATTCATGGAGGAAACATGTTATCCATTGCTAAACCAAAAATGAGCACCTATACTCAGACAGGAAACAATGTACTGTCTATTCTACCATCGTGAAATAAGCAGAAACTTCTAGCATTGAATATGGAACATCACATTACGTTACTTAGTAAGTACCATGATATCAAAGCATAGATGAATGCGAAAATATGCATTCTTACCTTAAGATGTTCTGGAAAGCTCTTACAAAAGGTCGAACATACCACTGTTGTTTCTTGATATGAAGCATGCGCAGGGAGATATTCAAAAGAACCAGACCCCTGACAAGGTCAGAATCACTTATGGCAGTTTGAAGGCCAACAACACCTGCCACAAGTATATTCCAATGAAATGTCCTTTAGCCACCAACAAGTTAGAATGCTAATTAACCACCTAATTGTAACTAAACAGGCTCACCCCCAACAGAGTTGCAAATGAGAAATACTTTATCATTCACAACCTCTGCACAAAATGCACGTAGTTGATTTGCCCAATTCTCAAAATTATAAATTGAGTTTGGAGGGGCAATCGTTGGATCAGGCTTGTCTGAGTATCCATATCCAAGGAGATCGATTGCATATACTCTATGATTATTTGCAAGTACAGGTATGTTCTTCCTCCAATGATCGCTGCAAATATATAAGACACATTAATGCTGCATGTGCACTTACCTCTAGTATGATATTCATGCACATACCATGGAATAACACCTTAGCAGGGCCACAATAAGTAAATGTTTTCCCTAGCTCCACTCTTCATAAAAAATCCTATCCTCATATCTGTAAATAACTGTTATGCATATTTTATTCTTTTCAATGAATCTGAAGACATCAAAAGGTTCTTAGCCACTAATAGCAGCAAAGGTATTTGAGCCTTTGTTAGGAACTGAGTTTCACGAAAATTACCCTCATCAAGCAAGATCTTAATCAACAAAGTCCAATGTACATTGCAAGCCTAGAAAAAGCACCAAGAATAGCCAAACATTCGCATTGTTTTAAACTTCTATGCAAAATCTGATCAAACATGTATCATGCATCTCTTATTGAACCAGGAAACTCTGTTTGTGCAGTCCACTACATTGCTTAGGAATTCAATCTTCTCACCTCATAACTTATTTGGTTGTATCAAAATATACATGCATTGTTAACAAAATCGTGATATTTTGTTGCAATGTGATCAAATGTGACAAAATAGTGCATTTCAGATTAACCTTGTAAATATGTGATCTGAACCCCTTCCACAAACCACTATTTGGAGCATGTCCATACCATTATGTAAAGGAGGTAATAATACCAGTTTGCCCCAAATCCATGAATCAAAATCAAAGCAGGTCCTGTGTCCCCTGCTACTTGATACCGGATAGAATAATCTTTCCACGTCCAAAACCTGCAATCATGTTATCAGGGTTTACGAATAGGAGTAATGAAAATATACAGATTTCGAGTAATAAGTTAATATTTCGACCCTAATTCATTCTTAAAACAACAGCATCAGGGCATTGTTGAGTCATTGGAGAATATTGTACAGAAATGAGAAAAATCAGTAGAGTCATTTCCGAATACAAACTAATATTTTAGGCCTTCACAAAGGGAAAAAACTAGATTTTCTTGTGACATCAGTTCAGATTAAAATAGAGTGGCAAAAGCTGCCATCTGGCATGTATGATTTGATGTCATTGAAATACTTTGGCATGCATAAATGGTATTCTATGCACGTACGCATACATACATAAGGATATATATACATTTATGTGTGTGTATTAGCCCATTTATGTGTACGTAAATAATTCAACTTATCTATGTCACGTGTATGCGTGTCACACGCGCATGCATGCATGTTATCCATTTACATATCACGCATATACATGAATGTATGAACCTCTAGATGCACAAATACCAGCATGTATGTGGGTGTGCATGCATACGTTTTATGCGTCTACGTTATGTACGCATAGTACTTCCGGATGTGCATGTACATGTGCATATACGCATAATCCATTTACAGTACGTACAATACATATAGCTATCTGCACGTCAGAATGCGTAAGCATGTTGTATGTACGTATTCGTTTACTCACTTGGTTTCCACGGAAGCGGCAGGATACGAGATCAGGGTATCATTGACGCTAGCAGCCATTGCCATTGCGGGAGATGAGACGGAGAGGCGAGCCCAGGCTGATCGCCTCGTGATATTCTTCTCCAGCACCCTCGTGATCTTCTGCACCTCGCACGGGATGTGGAGACGAGAAAGGCCCAGGCGAGAACCGAAGGAAGGTCCATTGTTGAGGAGACAGCAAGGAGGAGGACGACGATCGGCAGAGTGAGCGATGGCCTTAGCAGAATCCATCGTCATCGTCATCGTGGGCAGCAGCAGAGCCACCATTTGGTGGGCGAAATGTTTGTTCTGAGATCTCTTCTTTCTTCTGGTTCGGACAATTTATAGAAATGTCCCCCTCCCATCTTCATGAGATCATGAT
>JBBBWG010005614.1:16371-27717 GCA_037176905.1 Azolla pinnata
TGTTCTGAGATCTCTTCTTTCTTCTGGTTCGGACAATTTATAGAAATGTCCCCCTCCCATCTTCATGAGATCATGATCAGCAAGTCTAATTTTGCTCTCTGATTAAGCTCATTGATTCAGAGTTCATGGGCTCATTGATTCAGAGTTCATGGGATCATTGATTCAGAGTTCATGGGCTCATCGATTGGAGCCCGTCGCCCTGTCGATCCAAGTTGATATGTATGTTACATTAATAAGATCATCGATTTGAGTTCATAAGCTTTATCGGTTCAAAGTTAATATATATATAAGCTCATTGTTTTGGATTGAAAAGCTTCCAAGCTCAGCATCTGATCTCGTGTTATCGACCGCACACGACCGGTTGGTTTAGATTTACGAAAGTTTATGAAAGTTTTATATTGTGTTTTGGAGGGTTATAAGGAAGATATGTGGCTTTCATTTACTCCAGAATGTTGTTTCTAGTTAACATCCACTTTCTTGATGCGGTGATATCCTTCTCTAGCAGTTGTATGAACGTTGAATTGTGGCAAGCGTTGGGGAACTCCTACAATATGCAATAAGCATGTACATATCAAGAACGATGTTGCAAATCAGGCCACATCGTTTATGCAAGCTTGCGCCACAAAACATGGTTATTTGCAACTATTGGACGACGAAGACAACCACAACTACTTTGTTGTCATTTCACGAAAGCCGCGACAGAGATCAACAAATGTTGCTCGATCTGTTCTGTGCCGTGTAACAAAATACGGGTACTTTATCGTGAGCATATGTATACATACAGGAAGGCGCTACGAATACTTGTCAGGGAGAGCAGAGTGCATGGACACGAAGTATACATGCTAGCGAAGAGTATGATGTATGCAGAGCCAGACAACACAACAATATGTAGATGAGAGGTGTAGGAGATAAGGGGGCAAGCTTTGCATGGGGGCAAAAGCACATCCTTTGTGTGATCTATTACAATGAAGAAAATGCACCAAAAATAATGCCCACATATCTACATACATACATACACACATACATACATGCATGCATACATAGATTGATAGATAGAAAAAAGAAATCCAAAATTTCAGTGATTGAAAAAAAGGCACAAGAAGGAATGTCCATGGAAATTTTGACTGTAAAAATCCACCAGCATCACCCATGGCTAGTTATTTATGGTATACTTTGGTAGTAGCTATGGCTCTGTAATCACTCTGCATGCATACATACATACATATACACACACACACAGATATATATATATGGTTTGGGGCTGTTTTGCCTATTTGAAAATGGCTGTATTTGTGGACATATACATATAGATCTCTGCACTTACATACACATTCAGACACACCATCACAGCAGAAATCACAGGTGTTATTTGGGCTTTGCTCTCCTGCTCACCTCCTCCATTGTCTTTGGACCCTGCTCTTCTCCCAGGTAAAATGAAAACCCTAATCGGTATTCTATTCTCATCTTTTTCCTGTGCTCTCTTTTATTTTATTGCCTCCTTGTTCCCGGTATTCAAAAATTTTAACATGGGGGTTTGTTTCCTTCATCCTGTAATGATGTCTGTATTGTATTTTAATCAGAGATTGGTGTTTACATACGCATATGCATGTACACACATTCCTATGTATCCATTTGCATGCCGTGTGTATGTGTGTTTGTATGTATACATATTGTGTGGGTCTCTGTGAGTTTGTATGCTGTACACTGATACATATATCTACATGTGCTGTTTACATACATATAAGCTGGCGCATATGCATAAATATACATACACCTATGTATCTAGATATGTGTGTGCGTATATTGTGTATGTGTGTTTTGCTTGTACTGACAGATGATGCATGTATGCATCCACCATCTATGCACATATGCTACAAATATGCACTTTTGATTGGCCCATACCTACGTGAAATCGATGTTTGTTTTGTTTTGTTTTTTTTGATCCAGAGAACTGTTCCTACATCCAAATAGGATGAGTCCCATTGATAATGCAGATGTCAGGGCTTCCTCATCTACACCTTGTGGTGGTTCAGGGCAGAATGGTCAGGACAGTGATGGAGTGGCAGTTCTCCTTCAGAGGAATAGTTCAGATAGCATGCGTGATGCAATTGAGGTCAAAGGAGGGCCATCCCAAGAGAAAGAAGAGAATGAGGAGGAGTCGATGCCCCACCCCATAAATGTGCAAGCAGGAATCGAAGGTAACGGCAAAGGTAGAGACAGAAATGGTGTGGTTGAAGAAGAGCAGGGCGTATTGGCTCCAATTGAAGGCTTAAGGACAGAGAAAAGAGAATCAAGCAGAAAGGTATGTATATTTGCGTATGTGTGTGTACATTGGTTTTGATCCCTTCAAAAACCTTAAAACATTGCAATGTGTATGTGAATTCTTAGACTTGACAGAACGTAATGCAACTTGTATCTGAATTATGAGACTTGATCCAACATAATCCAATACTTATGTCAATGGTGAGACTTGACCCAACATAATGCAAGGTGGTCACGTCATGGTTCTTATGCTTAGTGGAGGCATATAATGTGATTGATTGGTGGCTGAATTTTGAGATTTGAGAACCCAGTTTTATTTAACTCCTGGAAGTGTAAAGAATGTGTATATGGTAAACGAATCTTGGATCATTTCTAAGTCTTAAACACTGAGAAACCATTAAATCTAGGTTTTTATATCATAGTTCTTGACCTACGAACGTCCTAACGTTATATGTGTATTGTGTAACTGTATATGCATGGCTTTCAGCTGCAGATAGGCTGCAAACAATATGTTTATTTGTGTTGATATCGGTCCTGAGAAAAAACGAAATCTATGTGTATGGGGGAGAGTTATCACCCCTCGAGAAAGAAACCCTATAATGTACGAGGAGCTGAAAATGCTTCATATTGGCATAGGAATCAACCAAGAAGAAGGGTGATAGTACTGCATTGAGCTTGAGAAATCAGGGTTTTGTTCGAAAACCCATTGAAAATACCACAACCATTACAAAAGAGCGACCGTCCACTCCTCTCTTAAAGAATGCACCGAAATGTCCTGCAAAGTATAGGTTAAATGACAGTTACAAAGGAATCAAGTGTGAATTGACCCAGAGCAAAGGAAGCGACTCGGGGTCATTAATCCTTCCATCGAAGGAAGTGATTCAAAGTGCAACAATGCGTCGATCTCACCCAAATTTCACTGTTCCCCATCCCTTCAAGCTTGCAACCGACAAAAGAGCCTCACTTGGTGGGCATTTTCGATCGAAAAGTGCTCAGGTTGGTTTTCTCAGCTTTCCCTTTCTTTTGGTTTTGAAGTTCCAAATGTTTCTAGATAGCATAATACTATTTTGGAGGAAAAACATAAGAATGTGCAAAGATGGTTCCAGATTTCATATATAACATGAAATGTAATGTTTTGCATGTTGTTGTCAGGACTCCAAGACCAATAATACCTTGGGAGGAGATAAAGGAGAACATGTCAAGTAAGTATCATAATGCATTGTTGTGTAAGAGGAGAAAATACACCGAATTTTTCTGCAGCCTAAATGTTTTTAGCATATTGTCAATTTTGTATTTTTGGGCAGATGTGTTGAAAATATGAGTACCAAAAAGGTCATGCAGTCAAGAGTGAGCTACGCCAACTCATTGAATTGTAGTAGCGATATGAAGAGTGCAAGAAGAAGAGAATTAAGCGGGATGGACACAACAAGTAGACAATCAAAGAAGATGGTAAAAAAGATTTTAATATATTGTTTGATGGCACATGTGATCCCAAGCTGTAAAACATTATCAAGGAATCTATTGCAACAAGTTTAACGATGTGATAATACTGAAATATTGCTTATAGCCTACAATGTGTTCTTGGTCAATTTGTTTTAGTATTTCAAATTGAAGATGGGGGAAACTGATGTGATTTCCTAGTTGTAGAAAGAATTTAGGATTTTACCACATAACTATGTCTTTTTAATACTAGATTTGATGTAAAGACTGACTTGCTTGGGTCTGTATGGACTGCTTAAGGGGTAGACTGAGATGAATTCCTAGTTGAAAAAACAAAATCGAGGATTCTACCACTTACATGTTTTGAGATTGGACTAGATGGAATAAGTTGAGCATGTGATAAGACTGACAATTTGACTCTGAAACGTTCTTGGTACGATCTGTTTGGGTAACTTAAAGCGAAGAAAGGGGAGAGCATGGTTGTTTCCTGAGTCCATTGTGTCATTGTTTCTGCAGTAACAAACACAATTTTCCAGTTGGTGATGAGAGTGTTGAATCCTCATTTCGAGCCTTGGATAAAATAGCTATCATTTAAGCTTTTCAATTCATAGCACATTGCAAAACAAAAGGCTCTGTAGTATATATACACTAGGCACATGAAATATAGTTCAGCTCCACATATAAAGCAGAATGAAATTCAATGTGTTTTCATTGGCTAGTAAATGTATGTATATCTTGAGCTTTTCTCCATTTGTATAGTGATGGCTTGATGAAATCTATTTGTGTTTGCATTGTGGCTCAAATGACTCATTTCAGGAAGAACTTGAATCAGAAAAGAAGCAGACCCATAAGAGCCCATTTAAGGCGATACCATTGCCATCATTTTATCAAGATCCAGTACCACCCAAAATAGAGATCAAGAAGGTAAAAAAAGAGTCTTTGTCAAAAAAAGCAAAAGAATTCCGCAAGTGCTTTGAAAAAGTAGATTTCATTTTGCATAGAAACTATTTCTTTGCATCAAAGAGTCATATATCACGCAGATTATGACGCAATCAGCAATTGCTTTGAAATAATTAGTTTCCTACTTTCATAAAAACATCTGTGTATGAAAAAACTATGCTGGGAATACATATTGCTAGATGCAGTTTAAAACAAGGAAAGTGATAAAGGATCAACTGCCTGAATATTAACATACAGAAACCCACAACGCGACCCAAATCTCCCAAATTAGGGCGGAAGATCTCAAGCTGTGCTTTAACATCGGAGAGTGTGGGATGTTCTCCACGGAGTGATACCGTTAATAAGGCATCAAGTCAACGTGTCTTGAGAACTTCCTTGTCCAACAACAATGACAGTAACATCAACAAGAAGAAACCTTTAGAGGTGTCACAAAAGGCAGGGGAACATGTCCCTCTAAAGGAAGACATCGGGAAATCTTGCCCAAAAGAGAGGACCGACTCAGCTTCTGAGGAGCTCAAGCATGTCGATCTGCAGCATATGGACTCTGGTGGGCATCATGCAAATCGATCAGTCGAGGCTCCTGGGGTTTTGAGTGAAGTGGTGATTGCTGAGAACAGCAATGACGGTGGCGTGATTCTAGGCAACGATGGTGATGGTAATGGTGATGCACCTCTTGAATTGGATCATGCCTCAGTTGATGATGGACGAATAGTCGATGAGGACCCCAAAGGAGTCAAGGAAGGGAAGGGTGATGGTAAGCCTACGGACGATATTCGATGCAGCGGCGATACTACTAACAGCAGCATCAAGCCCCGAGATGCAAACCGAGCTCACAATGTTTCCTCCGCAACGATGCTGAAGACGAAATCAGAGACCAAGGAACATAAGCCGAGAACCGTCAAGAAGCAGCCTCCTACTCGAATCGCTGTCCTCGAGAGACAGCAAAGTGGTGATCGATTATCATCGAAACGTACTCCCAATGGCTTGTCTTTGTTGTCAGATATGGCTATGGTATCTTAATTTCTTGGCATTTCATTAGCCATCTGTCTGTCCGTCCCTTACATCTCTATCTATTTATACATCTATCTATCTATCTATCTATATCTAAATCCTCTCATTTCCCTGTATGTGTGATGAGCTCTATCTCTTAATAGAGTAAAAATTTTGTGAGCATGCATCCCTGAGTATACAAGAGGCATATTGCTGTGCTATCCGGAGAACTCTGCTGGGCTCTGTTTCTTTCTCAGTGAAACAGAGCACCCATTGCTTGTCTTCAGGTTTTGGCATGTATGCAAATCACCTGATGGGAGTGCCATTTGCAAATCTTGTCTGTTACTGCCGCAAAATGATTTGTTCCGGGGAGAACGAGCTTTGGACACGGAGAAAAAGTGTTTTTCTTTTCCGTGCTCATCGGGGAAGAGCTCCGGATATAAATGCAGCGAGAAGTGGACAATTTTACCAGCCAAAGGAAGTGGCCATGAATTTGGGTATAAATCTGTCAAGAGGGCAAAAAAGGTTGGGCAAAGGTATAAGACAGGCACACAGTAAAAGAGGTTGGAAAGATCAGGGATGAGCTGTGCATCACAGCGTCTATCGAGAAACCTGGAGAACAGATTCTGTGAAATTGATTAGATGTGCATTCAGTATGTTGGATTCAAAGAGTTCGGTATTTGGAGCCGATTTCAATGGCATTTTCGAGCTGATTTTGGTGGCATTGTGAGCAGATTTCAGTGGCATTTCGAGCTGAGTTTGGCAGCATTTCCAGCTGATTTTGGTGCGAATTTGGGGTGATTTCGGTGGCATTTTCGAGCTGAAGTCGATGGCATTTCAAGCTGATTCCGGTGCCGTATTGAGCTGATTTCGGCGGTCCGATTCCATGGTCTCCCTTTGCTGAATATGCAAGATCAAGCTGATTTCGGTGCCTATTTCGAACTGGTTTCGGCAGTCCAATCCCAGTCTCCTTTTGTTGAGTGTATGCAAAGATAGAGATGTATATGCTCTTCTGGTGCCACAGCAAAAAGTCAGGGAGAGCAAAATTCATTCAGATTTTCATCGGGTGTGATGTTTTTTTGGAGATTTGGAAGAAATGTTCATTCAACTGCGGTGGGGTGCATTTCTTGCTCGAGGTCTTTCGCTTGGAGTAGAACACTGGAAGCCCCAAAATCAGCACAGATGGCAATCCTATAGCTCGTCGAAATGCCACCAAAATCAGCTGGAAATCAGCAAAAGCTCCGAATGAATGTACTAGGAGGATCTGGGAGTGCACGAGCTTTGGGCGGCAGAGGCATCTTCTGCCGATCCAGCTCTAGCTGGCGCTTCTGGTAAAAGCTTTTCTTTCCTGGATGAATAGCTGTCTGGGACGGAGACTAGATTCCCTGTGCCTACCCAAACAGGAGCCAATGCCAGCCAAATCAATGTCGTTGTACGAAGATGCGGGCAAGCTGCATTCAATGCCACGTTTCCGTACAGTTCTATCCTCAGGGTGGTATGCTTGGATGTTGTTGATTCCGGATGGGATCTGCTTGATGATGAGCGATCTGAGGGGGAGATTAGAGAGAAAAGAATGGATTACGGGCGCGTATTAACTTGCCCTTGAGGGAAAGGTTATATCTGTTTGTTACAGATCGGCTGCCGTTCGATCTGCTCTGGGTTCACTCTGTTGGTGAGGCAAGGCTCTCTCTTTCTCGTGATATTTTGCAGTATAAAAACATTGGATGATTGTATTTGTAATCGTCGATCGTACTCTCATAGACGAGTGGGTACACAAACATTATTGTATGCTTTGTCTCGTGGGTCATATTGGCCTAAGCAAATGTTTCTATATATATATGAGAAAACGTGTCACTTGATGAAATGCGTGCTTTGATTCAATACCTTCGTCAATTGTTGTAACAGAAAGTGAACTAGTGCTTAATTAATTTGCGTTTAACAGATTCTAAACCAATCTCTCTCTCTCTCTCTCTCTCTCTCTCTCTCTCTCTCTCTCTTTTGTTAGTTACCAAGCCAAGTCTTGCCATTCGTTCGGGAAACAATATTTAGTTAATTGCTCAAATTACGTGATAATATTCTTTCTTTTTTAGAGGCGCTAGTTGATGATAAAGGCAATTTTCTAGTGGAGATAAACATTGCTATTTTTAACGTTGATGATGCTTCTTCGATGCACGCCTCTTTATCTGTCGCAATGCTCGCAGAAAAGCATCCCAGACATCTAGATTGCATAGAAATTCCTGTAGTTATTGGCATCAACATCAGCTTTAGGAAAAATATCAGCACGGCGAGACATTATTCGATCTACCATGGCCATGTCTTTGATTTCTTAATAGCAGACAAAACTTGTGAGCTCAATCATCCAAATGAGGGATGCCATAGGTCCTACAATTGTCTTCATGAGGGAGCGGTATGTGGGGCACATGGAAATGAAGGAGTAGATCTGATCATCTTGACAAGAGGGTTGTACACTCTTGGAGTTTGGATTTGTATAACATTCTGTCATTTGATGCTAGCTGTCGCAGTTCGAAACTGCGATTCTTATTAATAAAAAATCTGCTATCAAATCTTGTACAGATTCTTGAAGATTTGTGTTTTGAGTGCTTCTTTCCTTGAATTAACACACATATTTGTGGAAGTCACATATTGGAGAATGTGAACATAATTACGAAAGAAACCAATGTGGCAATGTATATAACCAATGTGGATCTCCTATAACTACCTTGCAGAATCTCAAAGATCTCCAATAGTGAAGAAAGCACATCTTGGCAACCATTTGTGTTGGTTGCTCATGAGGGAGACCTTCGTACTGACCTTTCAAAACATCAACAAATTGCACCGAAATGGCTAACAAAACACTTGTGGAATGCCCAAGTTTTCTTGTTAGAAAACCCCTCTACATCTGGCCAGCCATATCTGCCACATAGATATGGATATCGCTATCTTCGATGCTTCCAATATATCTGGAGGGAAACCACCATAGCCTTTATGAACAAACCAATAAGGGCAAATCCTTGCAGTCCGCAGTTCATAAATAACATCAATCTGAAGCGGCCTCATAAAAGAAAGCACGACGAGAACCATCTAGCCATGCTACCAATCCCAATGAAACTATAAAAGAATATCAAACATTAGCAAAAATATGTAAAAACATGAAGCCATACCTTTACATGTTTTTATTCCAAGAACCTGAAGATTGATACACAGTTTGTTGTTGACTTGATAACTCGATATAAAGAATACGCCACAAAAGAATTACAACTAGCTTTCCTTCAATATTACATTTCAGTTTGATCGAGCATGTTATGTCTTCATTGGAAAATAATGTTTTACTTCTTTGAATCAATTGTTTTATTGCTCAAGGTCACAGATTCACAACTGGAAATCTCTACGGATGTAGTATTCGAGAAAAATACACTACTCGACTAATATATGCAATGGAAATAAGATTAGCATTAACTCAAGATGTAAAGCAATATAAGTATGAGAAAAATCCATTGCCCGACTTTTTTGCACGCAAAATACAGTTGGATTCACAACTTTCAATCAACTTTGAACTTTGCTATAATTAAGGAAAAGAGAATTCCTATGATTGAACCGGTATAGGCCATCTAGTTGCAGCTTGTCCATACGATCAAAGACTAGTATGATGCTATAGTGGGTATTACAGATGTAACGATTAAGCAATCTACTTTTCTGCAATGGTGGAAACACTGGTCTATTTTTGTTGTATGTCAAGGTAAACCACATTAGTCTTTTAAGGCACCATCATGGCAATTATCACTAGCTTCATTCAGTTTTCTCTTGTATTCTCTCTAACCAATTAATAAAAGTCTCTTTTGGAAGAAAAAACTCTCGGCCATTGTTGGTTGTTCCTTCTTAAGTGGTTCTTTAAAAAGAGTTGATCTCTGGGCTATTACCCAGGAGAAATAAGCTCCTCCATTTTCATCGAGAATGATCCCATCGACCATTTTCCGAACTCTTCCGTAGAAACCACTCCAATCGTCTCATCCAATGTAAGCTTGGAGAAGGTATTGATAGCAGTTCCACACAACACTTCCCGACCTAATGGGAGCCATAAAAGGAGGACGAGTGGTGCCTTGAAGGGAACTTGAAGTTCTGCCAAATTATGATTCGTTCGTGCACCTCGTGTATGATATGCTTTGTAAGTATGCCAACATTACAATTCATGACAACGAACCACTGTGATGAATCTGAAGCATTTTTTGCTTCTCGTATTTGACATGTGATGGAAATTGTGTGGGCATAGCTTTGCTCTGAGTTGTTAAACACGTGATTTTTATTACTCAGATCTGTTTTACACGTATTTAACGTTTTGGAACTGACTTCTACTCAAGCCAAATGTATAAATGTGGTGAAAAATAAATTTTATACTGGCTACTGTTTTGTAAATATGAGTCATTTTATAAACTTAAACTTTAAATTTGATTTTCAGTGATATATAGGGTTGATTAATTGCAAATTTGTATACTTATTTTGGGAATATTGCCAAATACGTCTAATAAAATTATAAATTACATTTTAACGCTTACTAAAATCAGATTTTAACAAATTAATGGCTAGTCTTATTCCCCACTAAAAGCTAACACCCAATTAACTCAGTTAACGTAACATTAATTGATTTTATTCCTAATCACTTCCCACTAATTGAACTCCCATACTGCTGCTATTTCCTAATCGTTTCTCGCTAATAAATTCCGTCCTCCTCTTACTAGTTGCATCCAATATATAATGTCTCATGTTCATAGATTCGTAATCATCCTACTACTATTTACTAATTGCTCCCTACTTCTTACTACTTACTAATCGACTCCCTCATTTGATTCGATTAGCGCAAGGTATTAGTGATTTTAGAATCTAACTAATTTGGTGTTAATCAGTTAATCAAGCGCCAACTTTTAAAGTTAGGCATTAAGTTGTGATTTCCAGTTTTAGTAGGCGTTAAAATGCAATTTTTAATTTTGTTAAGCGCTTTACCGTACTTCTCCCAATTGTTTAACATACTTTAACATATGAAACCCATATTTTACGTATTTAACAACTCTATGATAAAATGCATATTCAAAGTATTTACGACCAATTGTTTAACATACTTTAACGTATTAAACCCGTATTTTATGTATTTAACAACTCTATGATAAAATGCATATTCAAGGTATTTACAAATACGTAGCAAACGAACTGTGCGTGTACAATATGCTATCGTGCGTAACAACACCGGCTCCGCTCCGTTTTTGCGGTTTTATTACACAGGGATCGAACTCGGAACCTCGCCTAAAAACCAACCAAACAAACAAACAAACAAACAAAAACCAATAGTCACAAGCTCCAGAGGGACACATTACATATTTACTTCGCAATGGAGTTTTGGAGACCAAAACTATTGTTTTATTTTTGGGCATTGGAATGAGGCGTGGGCAGGATTCGAGCTGAGGACCTCGTCTTCTTCTTCTTCTTCTTTCTTCGTCTTCTTCTTCTTCTTCAAGAAGACAGAAGACAGAAGACAGAAGACAGAAGAAGAAGAAAAGATAGGCCTGTTCTGAGCGCCATAGCTGAAGCTTAGATCCAATTCCCGTCCCCGTTCTCTTATCCGTTCCTCTCTTCCTCTCTCTCTCTCTCTCTCTCTCTCTCTCTCTCTCTCTCTCTCTCTCTCTCTCTCTCTCTCTCTCTCTCTCT